>JAQIUT010000096.1:0-141188 GCA_028654355.1 Colletotrichum sp. SAR 10_99
CCAAAAACCACAAAAAAAAAAAAAAAAAAAAAAAAAAAAAAAAAAAAAAATCTCCCAACGCGGCCCATCAATCACGCAGCGCATGCGCTATTGAAAGAAAGATTGTGTTACAATCAGCGATATCAGGGCTATTGATCGGCATACTTTTTCGTCGGGTGCACTGCTGTTTCAGAAAGCCGACTTTTTCACCTTCCACCCGTTTGCAGCTGGAAAATGAACTCTTCGAAAACGGCATGCATCCGAAAAAAAAAAGTTTGTACACCAACCAATAGCCCTGATTTCAGTGTTTCAGAGATATCATTTTCCCTCTCGCACGCAAGCGCTGTGCGTTGTCAAACCACTGAAAAAGAGGTCGATTGGCGTCGGAAAAAGAGCCCTTGAGAGGGGCGACGAATCGCACACTGGCAGGGTTCCCGGGTAAGCCGTACATACCCAAATGAGTGCAGTACGTTGCAAAGTTAGATTCGTTGCAAAGTTAGATTGATGAATGTGCCAACAAATAAGTTACATACAAATGCGAACCATGATCGCTTCAGGCAAAGACGCGGCGTATGAAAGCGATTCACGCGCTTGATTTTGTGCTGTATTCTGTTCTGCATTATGCTTGCACTCCTGTGGAAACGTAGATTCCCCCCAAGGAGCTTGAAGAGATAAAATGAATTAGCGCCCTATTAGCCCTCCTTGGCGCTGCCGAACTCACCGTCGTTCACGAGAGGTCTCCGCATGACCCCGTAAAGCTGTGCTACTATATACTGAGCAACATCCCCTCAGGTTTTGAATAGCTCAGTTAGCGTCAAAGCGGCCAGCAGTCAGCATGCAATCACGGTATGCGTCTTGTACGTTTCAAATCGCCCAATGATTCTTGAATTATAGGTAAACACAGCAAGCATATAAAGTGCTCTCGGTCCGAATCGCTCCCCACCTCCAGATCACTCATGAGCGCCCGTGCCTTTTCTGAGTGATCCCACAACGTCTTCGGGGAGTTCCGCTGGCGTCTACACTGCTTCGCCTTCCGTATTTTGCGACAGTGACGATCCCACAGGCGAGCTATTCGTGTTTGGACTGTGCGCAGACGCAGTTCGCGCCCCGAGATTGCATCTCTATCTGATAATTGATGATTAAGCCTATTCAGACTTTCGCCCAGTTCAGTGATTCTCGCCTGAGGCTGGTGATTGTTTTCCCTCATTTCATTCACGATGGCAGCTACGTCTGCAATTGTGACACTTCTGCCGTGAGGGGTCGTTCGGATGTCGCCGGGGACAAAATACCTCGTGCTTGGGTCTGTCGGCATTGACGGCAGTCCGCCAGCTGACCTTGCGGGGTAGACTTATTCGTGAATGTCGTCAGTGATCATGGGCACCAGTGCCGGTAGCACTAGATAAGCTCGTGACATTCCCGCGAAAAATTGTCGGCCAAGTTCTTCTTCAAAGTTTGCTGACGAAGGCGCCGGTCTACCAGTCGATGGTATGACCGGAAAGACGTCCATAACGCTGTTGATGGGTGATTTAATTCTTGACGAAGTCCACTTCGCGAATGGAATGCAACCGATTTTGGGCGTGACTCGGCAGTCCTTTGTTATGGCGCGTGAGGAAGTGGCATTCCTGATTTTCATACTCCCCGCAGCTTCCCCTCCCCAAAGCTTATCTATCCTCTCTGTGGCTTACTCTCACTGTAGCATACCCTCCCTGTGGCTTACCCTCTTCGTAGCCTAGCCGTCCTGTAACTGCCCGTTATGTTCTAGAACGCCCAGTGCTATAGCGTCACTCAGATGCTTCATTACACGTACTTAGCCGTACGGTACATTCGCAATTGAAACCGTTTCCTGTATGTACTGTGTGTCTTCAAGAGTTTATGTTTTAAAGACCTTATGCTTACTCACGAAAAAACATTCTCAGTTTGGGCGCAATGACTTGGTATTGTTAGCAAGCATTAGCGTACATTTGTCGCTCCATGTTGACATTGCTGCTTTATGGAAGCAAGACGTGGCTTTTGGGCGGTCGTGATTTCTCACATGTCGGTGCATCACCGCTCCTTGGATTACACGTAACACGTATGGTCAGCCAGGTGGCAGAGTTTGTATTGGTTTTCGGTACGTTGCTTATCTGAAGATTCACAAACAATTCGGATGAACTGAGCTCCCTAAATAAAGAGCCGAGAATCGATTTCGGTTGTGACCATACCGCTCCGAAACCCGGCCGCCCAAGCATCTCAAAGAGAGAGAGGGGCAGGGATGCAAATTACAGTAAGTACAGGTACAGAAACAGGTCGCAATGCCCTATGGTCAGTGTGGCCGAGGGCAGTCAGCAAATATAGGGTAGCAGGCAGCAGCTGACAGTACAGATAGTGGATGGCAATCCACTACAGTCAATATGGGATTAGGAGGCAGGGTAGCCAGTGGAAGACTGGACAGTCAGCCGGAGAAGAAGACTGCATTAGATAAGTCAGCAGCGGTCCAACGCAATGGGAGGGTAAGCTACAGGGAGAGTAAGCTACAGGGAGAGTAAGCTACAGGGAGAGTAAGCTACAGGGAGAGTAAGCTACAGGGAGAGTAAGCTACAGGGAGAGTAAGCTACTGGGAGGGTCAGGCACAAGGTAATCATGCCGGGACTCAGCTACTAGGTAGTCAGGGATTACTATACATATGTTCGTTGACGACAGGGACAGGGCAGCTTGCAACGAAGCGGTCAGATTGTCAGCAACGGGGTTTCTAAGCCTGTGGGAAGCAGTGTAATTAGTCAAGATGCAAGGTCATAGGGAGAGCTACGCGATTAAACTGCTGCGTAGTATCGTGCTTGTGACATCAAACAGGCGCAGGGATTTTCAGAGGAGCCATGCGCATGAACCGCAGTAATGATGGCAGCATTGCCTAGCGCAGAACGTGCTTTCAAGCACCGTACTCCAGACAATGGAGAATCCGCACCCCAACTACAGTAAAAGGCGTAATGGGTTTCGCGGAATTTCATACACAACATGTTTAGTAGTGGTGGTGTGGGGCCGTAGCTTGTGTGGCTTAGCAGCTCACCCTCGTAGCCGGCAAGTATTCACAGCGCAGGCGTTAACAGAGCCAGAAATGGGCACAGCCAGAATTGGACGCAGCAAATAATGATTACAGCCAGACACAGCTTACTTGTTGACTGCAGGGTCCCTGCCTGACCAAGAGTCGCTGGACGCCCATCTCCTCTGCCAGGCTTGAGTCCCATCGCTCTTCCTTCTCTCCCCTCAATTGAAGATGGCGCCGGTTCGGTATCAGCTGTCACCATGGCGCCGCAACTGGATGTCGCACCGCGGTTCCTATTCAAGGCTCTGCTAAGTAAGGCATGGATTTGACAACAGGCTGATTGCCTCAAAAGCCTCATGCTCCGTACGGACCGTTCAGAACACGCGCCTCAAGACAGACGATCCGCTGCAATGCACGACAACAGGCTGACAGCCTCATCTCAGTCTTGAGAGCGGCATGACGAGACAATCCATCTCACACCGACCCCGCTTCCGCTCAACTGTGAGTGGCAGGCGTTCCGCATCCTCTTCCACTTCGCACCACCAACGTCGCCCAACGCGCCAATAACGACATCGCCATGCCCTGCACGAACCAGCCGCCGCTGCATCGCTGCAGGCATACATATCATGGGATGCCTCGATTGGTTCTCGCGCTTCACCCAAGAAAGCACGTTAAGCACACTCTCCGCCAATCAATCAGCAGAGCAGACCCCAATTACCCTAGTTCTGTCTTACTGACTGCTGCAGCCTGATACGAGATTCGACAAACACAGGAAAGACCCGCCCCAATCCCAACTGGCTTTCTTCGATCTTTTTCTTCCCGTTGCCTCCATTACTCTTTTCTCCAGCACCCGCAATTGCCATATCCTCGCATCAACCTTGCTCGAACACTGTCATGTCTGACCCTCAGGCCTACACCGTCGGCTGGATCTGCGCCGTTACGGCGGAGTCCGTTGCCGCTCGGGCTTTCCTTGATGAGGAACATGCAGGTCCGCGACAAGTCGCCCAACAAGACAACAACAGCTATGTCCTGGGCAGCATCGGCAGCCATAACGTCGTCATTGCCGCCTTGCCTGAAGGAGAGTATGGCACGACCTCAGCAGCAACGGTAGCCAAAGACATGCTCCATAGTTTCCCGAACGTGCGTATTGGGCTTATGGTTGGCATAGGGGGCGGTGCTCCAAGCAAAAAGCATGACATACGACTTGGTGATATTGTTGTCAGCAAACCAGGCGGCGGACATGGCGGGGTATTCCAATACGACTTCGGCAAAACCATCCAGAACCGCTCGTTCCAGGAGACCGGGTTCTTGAACCAGCCACCAGTGCTGTTGCGAACGGCTCTCGCCACGCTGAAAGCTACGTATGAAATGAAGGGCCACCGGCTTGTTGAAGATGTAAACAAGAACCTTGAGAAGATCAGGAGGCGAAGCAAATACAAACAACCGGACCCGGCAAGCGACAGGCTGTATAAGTCTCATATTCTACATCCTTCGAACTCACCCGACGAATGCGACATCGCATGTAGCAATAATACTGCCTGTCTCATAACCCGACCCGAACGAGACGAAGAGGACGATGATCCCGCAATCCATTACGGCCTGATTGCTAGTGGGAATCAACTAATGAAGGACGCTCGTATCCGGGATAAGTTATATGCAGAAAAGGATATTCTCTGCTTCGAGATGGAGGCAGCCGGCCTGATGAACCACTTCCCGTGCCTGGTCATCCGGGGGATTTGTGACTACTCCGACTCGCACAAGAACAAGGCGTGGCAAGGCTTCGCAGCCATGATGGCAGCAGCGTATGCCAGGGATCTCTTGCACCAGATTGCGCCAACCAGTATTGAAGCTGAGAAGCCAATTGGCGAAGTACTTGGTTCTAGTTAGTATTATGAGTCCAGTCTATTTTATGTAGTCTAATTTATAGTAGTTCAACGTCGTCTTTCCGACCTCAAAGAGAGACTACAGGATCTCAAGCTTGACAAGGCTGAGGATCTCTCTGTTGCCCGCAGTCCTCATTTTGTCGTACCGTTTCCTTCCGATCCCGACTTTGTGAACCGGTCCGACATCTGGACATGGATTGCAGAGCGGCATGCTGGACCTGAGAGTCGCTTCGCTCTCGTGGGTATGGGCGGGTTTGGGTATGGTCACGCTAGCTGTTGTAAGGGTCTGCATTAACCAAAGCGGCAGCAAATCGCAAATGGCCATCCAATTCGCCCACCAACTACACGCCACTTCACCCAAAACCAGCGTCTTCTGGGTCCATGGCAGCACGAAAGCAACGTTCGAAGAGTCCTACCGCTCCATAGCAGATGTCCTGGCGCTTCCTCGTCGCCACGACCAAGACGTCGATGTCCTGGTCCTGGTCCGCGATTGGCTACAGCGAGAGGACGTCAGCCCGTGGCTTATGATTATCGACAATGCGGATGACATTCAGATGTTGTTCTCCAAGCGTAATAGCGAGAAGCCAATAACGTCTTATCTACCAAAGAGGGAAAACAGCAAGATCCTGATTACATCGCGCAATTCAGACGCCGCGGAGAGGTTAACAGGTAACGTGAAGATGATCTATACGGTCCCAACAATGGGGAATGAACAGGCTGTTCAGCTTCTACGAAAGAAATTGGGTCGGGACGTCAACGAGGCTGCCGCATTACGGCTGAGCCGCACCCTTGAGTGCATTCCTCTCGCCGTAACCCAGGCAGCGGCGTATATCAACAAACGAAGTCCCCGGGTGACCATTCTGTCGTACTTGGACGAGTTTCAGAAGAGTGAAAAAAGAAAGGGCACTCTTCTTCGCAGCGATAGAGGGGATATCCGTCGGTATGACGGGGTGTCCAATTCCGTCGTAGTGACGTGGCAGGTGACGTTTGAGCAGATCAAACGAGAGCAGCCGCGGGCGGCGAACCTTTTATCAATGATGAGCTATTTCTACGCTCAAAATATCCCTGAGTATATGTTGCACGACTATGACAGCGGCGACATAGATTCTGAAGAGGGCAGCGATGAGGACAGGGGAACCTGCGATGTCGACTTTGAGGATGACCTGGATGTGCTCCGGGGCTACTCACTCGCTACAATGACAGCTACGCCGGGTCTCTTAGAAATGCACTCGCTAGTGCAATTTTGCACCAAACTTTGGATCTCAGAATTTGGTTCTCCTGACCGATGGAAGACGCTGTTTCTTCAATCAGCCTCGGAACACTTCCCATCGGGCGTATTTGAAACGTGGCAGCAGTGTCAAACCCTGATGCCCCACATAGAGGCCTTGTTGATCAAAGAGCCGTCAGAAGAACCCAACCAGCTAGAATGGAGCAAGTTGCTAACTAATGTGTCTTGGTACTTGGTGATGCTTGGCAACTATTCCAGGGCGGAGGTGATAGTTCAACAGGCTGTGAGCACGCGGGCGGAGATTCTAGGTCAGGAGCATCCCGACACGCTGACGAGCATGGCCAATCTGGCGTCGACGTACAGGAACCAAGGCCGATGGAAGGAGGCCGAGGAGCTGGAGGTGCAGGTGATAGAGACGAGAAAGAGGGTGCTTGGAGAGGAGCATCCCGACACGCTGACGAGCATGGCCAATCTTGCCTTCACGTGGAAATACCAGGAACGATGGGCAGATGCAATTCAGCTTTTACAGACCTGTGTTCGCCTCAGGGGGAATGTCATTGGGGTGGACCATCCAGACACCACGTCTTCTGCATCAGCGCTGTCAGACTGGGAACTAGAGTTCAGGGAAACTAGCCATGAGTTTTCATGATACCCTCAGACATTAGATGCTTCTACAATCATAGAGAGTTATGATGAATGTTATAGTGTAAGAGCTAATTGGAAAGTTGCCAGCTTTTGCCATTGAGATGCACTAGTTATCTTGTTCGTATCGTGGAGAGATGCGCCGCCTTCTACATAATTAGTTAATTCCAAGAATTGGTCGTTGCCCAAATCGCCTTCCACATTCCCATCGATATAGAGCTTTAACCATCAGGTAAAGCTTGTTTTAGGGTTAAGAAGCGGTGATCTGGGAACTGTGGTTATACTGTAACAATCACACAGAACCCTTCAAGCCAGTTATAGAAAGCCGGGACGAAGGTAGGGCGGGGGAGGGAGGGGAGAGCTGGCCAACAGTTGTTAGACAGGATGGGACCCTGCAGCCTACAAGTCAGCCATTTCTGGCTGTCTCATCATGTGCTGCGTCCATTTCTGGCTCTCGGATTCTGGCTCTGTTAACACCTGCGCTGTGAGTACATGCTCGCTACGGCCGTCAGCTGCTAAGCCACATGAGCTGTGGCTCCACACCACCACTACTAAACATGTTGTGTAGGAAATTCCGCGAAACCCATTACGCCTTTTACTGTACCCCAAAACACCACCCTCTCTTGTGAGACTTGCCATTCTTCCATCTTTCCGCCCGGGCCCACCTACTCTTGGCGCTTACACTGTCGATCTCATACGGTTGTACTCTGTACGGAGCATCGGCATCCAAACTGGCGTAGCTTATGGCTCTAGTGCCGAATCCACTTCTTGATTATCACACTCCCAGATAAGCGATCACTATGCATGCATGACTAGGAGCAAGGTCCCGCTCTTGTGCCATGACAGACTTGTGTGAGCTTATGCACTCTGATGCTCCAGAGAAACATCGGGATTATCTCGTCGCCAACGCCTGAGTAATTGTCTCCGAAGCCGAGTCTGTCGCAGAGGTAATCAGGAGGCCATCATTCTGCATTACGCTCCGTTGTTGCAACTACCATCTCTCAGTTGATGCTACTTGCATGCACTGTGGTGGGACAAAAAGATCGCTAGCTGACCTGTTTTCCCAGTCCCAGTTTGTATAGTAGATGGATTGTGCTGCGGTCCATAAACAGGTGGTGGCCTTCAACACATTCACTACGCCTCTAGCCTTCATTACGTCGCCGCCTTCCTCAAGGTCTAAGACACGGCGTTGTCTACTCGCAAGCCCTCGTTGGAGTGTTACGGCTGCTTGAGAAAGCTATCTGCACATTTGTCAGACATTTGCTGAGGATCATATGGCGGAGGAAGATGGGGCTTAATTTTCTACTTACACGGCATTAAGCACCATCATGACGTTCAGGATTGCTGCGGGGGCAATTTCTGGAAAAGCGTCGGTAGGGCGGACAATGGAAAACATCACCAAACTGAGACCAAATGCTGAACCATGCCTGCTCAGCCTTTCTTTCCGCTTTCATCTGTGGTCACACTCGTGCAAGGATAGAAAAAGGGTTTCCATCTCGGCAATCGCCTTTCTTCTCTTGGACCTCAACTTGTGTAGATGGTGGACCTGCTCGGGGCGAAACGTCACGATTTCGGAAGGAATTTTAAGTACCTAGAGATCTATCTGCAAGAGGATGCGATCATTCATAGTCCTCTCGGCTGCTGTGACGATTGGCAGGGTGGAGTTGCGTATAAGGATATCTTGAGTCCATGAACAATTGAGTCTCCACAATGACTGTGATCGTACCATCGTAGAAAAACACATATGATTGATCGATTTGAACTGTCTTGTGGCTCAGACATCATCTTGTCCTTGGCCAGTTCCAGTCGTTGCTGCAAGTCTGCGTTTCATATCGTAACCACCCCAAACCCCCCTGCAATAACTAAACCACGTTGCCGTCAAGACTGCGAAGACTGACCTCTTCCTGCCGTAGGATCTTTGAGTACTCTAGACAGTATGATTTCACGATAGATTGACGGCTTGGAGGGTGTGTCGAGGTTCGAGTTGGCGATTTTGACTGGTGATATCGTCATATGATTTGCGCGGCCCTCTCTTGGAAGAAAAATCGCTGAGCATTTCGAAACGCTTAACATCTCTCAGACTGGGAAATAGTGGAAAATTCAGCAAACAACTATCTTGTCGATCGTTTAAAGACAAAAATTTCTTGTACTCTCTGCAAGGTAATGTCAACAAAAGCCGGCGCATATGGCGTTGGAGAGAATGCGTGCTATGAATGTGAGGAAGACACGGAGCCCATTCACCCAGCACCCCCGAATATCAGGTATCATCTGCAGCCGCGTGATGGTGGTAGATGGTGGAAACGGTGCTTGCACGATCATGCTCGAGCTCTGCGTAGCTTGTAGCCAGGCGTGGCCTTGGCCTAGACTCGGTAGCGGAGAACAAAAACGCACAGATCGAGGTTGAATGACGGAAAGCCTCAATGTGTAATTCTGGAAACACCGTTCCTCTCAGCTCCGGGAGAACACGGGGCTATGAAAGCTCGACGACTGGAAAACAGACGACCGCTTTACCGTCGAGTCAACATGTGGTGACAAATTCAGCGGCGAAATCGATGCTAATGGAAGCAGACAATGACAACACCCCTTTGTCGTGAGGAACCCATACTGTCGGTCTGTTTCGTCTGTATCGAAACTTCCTCATGCGCCATCATCTGCAACGAGCTTGGACTGCTGTTTAACGAGATGATCAACACTAAGCTGAATGATCCAAAACGGTTCATGCCCAGGTTGTCTTTGCATGACAGAGTCCATACAATGTGGGGCAAACATCAGCTGGCCGAGACCTATGCATAACGCGCCTGGTAAACCGAGCTAGTGTTCATTCCGTATCTGAGCGATCTAGTTGGCGACGACTGGTGCCGGCTTTGACGCCGGCGATCCCGAAAGAGCTGCTCCCCGTTGGCACGGCTGTGGTTGGCGATGAACTGGCCAGAAACCCTACAACAAATTGAACCACGCAAATGAAAAGTGAGGAAATGACCGCAGTGAAGCTGATCGAGTTTCTTGGCCTGCCGAGAGTATCGCTAAGCAACGTATGCTGTATCGTGCGCCAATCGTGTTGCCGCGGGCGCCAAAGATATAGTCAGTGTCTTTAATGGGTTGCTTACGCACGAATAATGATCAAAAGGTGGGCAAATCTACCGACCCATCGATTATGCGTGATACACTCTTCATGTAGTTTACTGTGTAAGCAAGCCAAGGTCTGTCAACCAGCCATATCGATGAGCGACAGCTGAGGTGATGGTTGTGGATGGCTTGGCATGGCTCATAATGCCAGTGACGGGTTCGAGCCAATATCGACAGAAGAGCGACAACGCCACTCGATCGTCTCGCGATGTTGCTGATCGGTCAACTCCAGTGGTGGCTCGGAATCCGGTCTCCTGACCGACCATGGTGCATCTGAGCCCGCTGGCTCAACGGTAGCGATTTCAAGCACAGGTGGTCCGTCACACGTGACGCGATGCTGTATATTCCATGCAGTATCACTGCTGTCTCTGCTATTTCTCTGGTCAGGTGGGACTCTCGTGCTGCAGACACTTTGGAGACATGATGTGGATTGATCCAGTTCAGTTGGTGCGAGTCGTTGAATGCCGCAGTCATACTGTCGAGGATACGCATGCCGTAGTTAGAACGAACCTACCTGGCAGTTCCAGTATTCTCCTGTTCTTGTTGATATTCTCGGGTCAGGTAGGGAAGTACACTCCCATACGTGCGTGAACCAGCGTTGGTTGTAGTCGTTGGTGCCCATTATCGGATCGCACCGTCGCGGCATGAACGCTTGTTCCAATGTTATGATTGTAGTGGGAATCATTACGAACGAAAGTGCTTGGTATAAGAGTAATTGAGAGACTGTTGCCGATGACCTGGATGAAGAATGAGAGCGGGAGAATGAATTGCTCTCATCCAACATGGGCCAGGACATACCTCTCTTATACTCGTTCCTGACCCCAAACGCCGCCGGTGCTGTCTTATCTGTTACCGGTCGTAGAGTCAGGCGTTTCCACATTCCCGACAGCATGGGAGCAAGAGGCCTCCCTCGGGGAGTCCTTTCCCCAGCGTCCCCTCAAGGGCAGATTTCAAAGCACCGAGTACTTGCCGAATCATGAGCCGGTCGGTGCTTCCACATGAGGCAGGTGTACGTACGACATGAAGCAATCTCCGTCTTTTGCCCCTGAGTCGCTGTCATATGATGTGGCGATGCCTCCTTCCAATGATACCCAGTTCAAACGCGGCCTCCTTGTGTCCGATGCTGGCGATGCTCTATTTCTGGCGGCACTAATGCTCCTCGCCTGACAAGCCCTGTTCGATATCACGCTTCCAAGATCTCTTCCTTGATTAGAGTCACGGAAGGATCAGTCCAGGCCGCTCTATCGACGCCGGCAGATTCATGCGTCGTACGATGCCAGGAAGGCTTCAGGGGCGGAGTGCGCCATCGTTGGCTCTTCACCTGCCATAAGAGGATATGTGAATTCTGATCCTGCCATACCGCCACCCCCTTTTCACGGCCTCGTCATTTCCGTGATATTTCTGGCATGATTGCGTCGTTGATCGCCTGACAAAATGGCTGCATTGAGTTATCCGCCGCCGATCCGTCTCGACTTCAGCCCGCTCTACCCAGTAACGTTGTATCGCAAGGAGACTTGGCTGGACGAAGATAGCGAGATTGGAAGGGGGTCGTAAGGATGGGTTTGTGATGAAGCAAGAAGTCAGGTCAAGCAAGTAGCAGCAAGTAGACTATTGTCCAACGGACGGACGCCAGGAAGACCTCGTGAGTCGTGCGAGTGGCCAGGGTCCCTCCACCACCTGATCGTTCTGCTTCTGTCTGTAACAGGGCACATGTTCTGGAAAGATGTAGAATGAACAAGACGGATCGTCATACACACATGGCCGAGACTATGCCCTTGACTCTTGCCCCTGCCACGTGCCTTCTGCTCGTCGGATCTGGTGTCAACGTGCCTCGTTTGGACGCGGACTGGTTCTCTTTGAGGACAGGGGGATGCGTAACCTGGCCAATCTCATTCCACATCGCAGAACCGGTAGCTGAAGATCGTTGTGCCTCCATGTTAATGTCAAGTCGCAAACTTCTCAGAGTCTTGTTAGAATGGACGTTGAGTTGAGCAGGGGTCTCTCAGCCTCTGACGGAGATGGCAGGTTTAGCCGGACCAATTGACGAAATCGACCCACCACCGCTCCGTTTGCTCACCCTCGGATCAGGCTTGCTCAGGTTTTGCTCAGGCCTGCTCAGGTTTTGCTCAGGCCTGCTCAGGCTTGCTCAGGTCCTGCTCAGGTTTTGCTCAGGCCTGCTCAGGTATTGCTCAGGCTTGCTCAGGTCCTGCTCAGGTTCTGCTCAGGTTCTGCCCAGGCTCTGCCCAGGCTCAGGCTCGACGACGCTGGCTCTCGCTACTGTCTATCTGAACCAACTACATCGCTGTAGCCAGGGGCCTTCCCCGATGCTCAGCTGTCTCTTTAGTGCACTCTGCTGGTCCGCGACGAGACATCTACGGTGAGCCTGGCTTCATTGAGGTAGACCGGTGCGAGCAGAGCAATGCCGGAACAGAATGAGAATAAATGTCCAGACAATTGACTGAATGGCTCAAAAAATCGCGTGCATTCGGCAATGAGATATGGATTGATCACTAAGGTCTACAGCGAGCGCGCGCTTGTGGAATGATCGTTGCTGGTTTGCAGGTCACAAAAGCGCTGGAGCGCTGAAAGTTTAGGGGATCTCGAGCTCCCTCATCCCCAAACGAACTGCTGAAGGCCCCATACCACTGAACTAAGGGCTGCAGAAGGTAGCCGGGCTGAGGTTGTGCCACTGACTGGACCGTCACACTGCTGTAGGCAGCGGCGTTTAGGCGGGACCATCGCTAAACGTCCCTAATCTTACAGTGGCCGTAGGGGAAAGTAGTCGCAGACCTCACTGGGAATGGACGGGTTTACCACCGAGCGACCAAACAATGTCACTACGGCCTCACTTCTCCGTCGATCCTCTCTCGAGGCAGCTGCAAGCGCGGACGGTGTGCCAACAGTGGCGACGGCCCTCACAGGAAACGGCAAATTCCACATCATTTCAAGCGAGCCCAGCGTAGGGCCAATCAAACAGGAAATGTCATGGGTAGTTGCTGCGCATAGCCCGCCGGAAATGACGGAAGGCATGGGCAATGCTACGGCTACTCCACGGAAAATACCTTGGCGGTGCCCGACGCTGAGCATAAAATTTATGAAATCCGGAGGCTCCTGAAACGGTGGCCTACCGTCGGGAACGGTACGACAGCGGGATCATGATGTTGCGTTCCGGAGTGGGGACGCTAAAAGGCGACCATTTTTGGTTGCCTAATCAGGCGGTTGGCAGCCGCCTCTGACCCGACTTTAAAGAGTGTGAGGTGAGGGCTGGCTTGGAAATGATGACAGTGAGTGCTGCATGGCGGTGACAGAAAAATAGAGCATGGCGTTGGCAGGCCGAATGCGAATCCTGTCTAACTGGGACTAGTTTGATTACACCCTTTCACGTGTTATGTATTTAAAAGGCGGATCTAGTCATTTTTCTCTTGGACTGATAATTGCTAGTCGACGGCCAACATGGCGCCCTCTCAGTGCGCATCCAAGAAGCGAGACAGAACTAATGAGAATTTTTCCAAGGCCACAAAAAACCTCATGTGGAGATGTGAAAAGATCAGGCAGTTCTACGGCGCCGATGTTTACATCCAGATTCACAGAAAGCACAAACACTACGAGTATTCTACATCGGACGAACCATCCTGGCCTAAGTCTAAGGCTGAGTTGGTGAGTATAGTGTTGGATTTGCGCTCTGAAGCTCACGTATTCCTAAAGGCAAGAACCTATCCTATTCCTGTGACGAAGCGACCGCGCGACTTTGACCCTGGAAAAGCGCTCAGTGTCTCCATTCCCTCGGATAACAATTACCATGAGAAGGACTCCCCGGGCTGCTATTCGGCTGAAGTTACAGAACATAATGCTTAAAGTCTGATCAGCGTCCACAAGGAGGCAATGGACGACATATTTAGAACAGATTGTATGGCCTCATGGGTTGTGAGCCTCTGTAGGCTTGATTCATATGCCGGATTTCTAGCAGTCTTTATGTGGTGGAACATAGCAAAATCTTTGTTTGGGAGTAGGTTTTCACTTCAGCTTTCGAAATGAGTACTAGATCTTTTCGCCCACAGGACAGGATTGCGACCGGTCGCTAGGTTTTTGCTATGGGTGAGCAAGTTCATGAGATATACCGTAGCATGAATCAACTCATGGAAGCAACCCTGGGGCGATGCAATGCATGGCGACCCGGAAACCTACGAGCATTGCTAGGACATTGCACATCGCCGTCGAGGCATAGTGATGCGAGGTGAACGCACAGGACAATTCCTCGAAAGGCCATGCAGGTGCGGTATGAGAGTTTCAGGTCCTCTGATTGAGTCAACAGACAAATTATTTGTTCATAGGTCCAGGTCTAGACACAGTAATGGTCAAATGTTGCTTCCTCTTGGCAACACACTTCATCCTCCTGAACCAGATCCACACAGGCTGGGTCCAAAATAATTCTTACTGTATACATATCACCGCGATAAGCAGTGGGAGAATGACTGCTGATGAAGCCGATTATGGATGCTTTCAGGTAGCTCTTGATTACGCGCTGCTACTCGCACTGTCGTACACCGTCCCGACCCACACTTTTGCTTGTAAATCAGCTGTTACAGCCAATACTAGAGGTCTGCAGGGGCCCATCACATCAGTTTCCGGCTTCTCAAATATTAAGAATGTTTGCGAGAGAGGAAGCGACATGTGTACAGTACGGTACACGGCGTAGCACGAATAACCGTTAACCGCACAAAAGCAATCCCGGCAAAGCATTAAGCTTAGGTACTTCCCCATTTGCGAGACGAGCCGGGGTCCCCGGCCCTCTCGGGGCATCGTATGGCCGCTCTGCCCCCCTATAGCCGGGCTGGCCTTGGCCAGCCCATCCCAGTAGCTCTTCCCTTTATGGGCGTTCCGTCACGCAAAAGGCAATGTGGATTTTCTTTGTTCATCCTGAGATGATACTAGTATCGTACCAAAGAGTAGGTTGAAAAGGTTTGTGATGTTCTGTAAGTAAATAGTGACTTCACTCTGAACTCTGATATGGAATTGGATTATGATTCAGCCAACGAAAGATCGCGCACTGAGATGCCTTTGCCGTGTTCTGGGTTCGTATTTCGGGGCGGCGGCGCCCAGTCCCGATAGCACATTGCAACACAGAAGTCGGTCCCGGGCCCGAGGCCCGAATCTCGGCCCCAGCCCCGTCTTTACGTGAGGGGTCCACTTTGTCGACAAACCGGCTCCGACCACTGACTAAGCATGATACTCAAACAACATGACGTAGCCTGCTGGAACCCCGCATAAACTGTGCACCGTCATCATCGCTCCTATGGGTAAGAAAGCAAAACGGATGGCTGAGTGCAAGACTCTCCTCAGGGAGATTGCAGAGTAAAAAAGCTCGAATCCTTTTTTGGCAGAAGTTTTCAGCTGACTGTGGCACATAAGGCTTTTCAACAAACCAGACCACGCCGATGTCAAGATTTGAGTCGGCGAGTTCGAATTACCGGCTCACGGTTTGGTGCTCGCGGCTCATAGCCCATACTTCAAGAAGGCCCTAAAGGGAAACTTTCAAGAGAGCGAGAGCAAGACGTTTGAATTCAGCGAAGGGAGTGCACATGCGTACTGGAGAGTTTTCGAGTTCATGTACAACAACAGTTATTCTGAAGCAGTCGAATCATTCGAAGAGCAAGGTGACTAGTCACTACTTGAACCGCAGAGCAGTGCTGATCTTCGCACAGATGACGCCGATGAACTGACGAAGCACGTGCAAGTCTATGTCTTGGCAGATTTCTTCTTGATGCCAGAAATGAAGAGGTTTGCTGTCGAAAGACTGAAACCGAAGCTTGAAGAGCTTTGGGTGAGCGAATCTTTCGTAGGCTGTATCAGAGAGGCGTACGAATCAACCAACCATTCGGGTCAGCAGATCAGGGACGCTATCCTCCGAGTCTTTAAGGTGCACCTTGACAGCCTGTGGGCGAAAAAGGCATTTCGTGATCTCGTTTACGACGGAGGTGATTTTCTAGGCGATGTTGTCGGACAATTCGTGAACCGCTCAAACGGCAAGGCCAATGTGAAGCAGGATGAGGATGAAGAAGCCAACTCTTCGTACTAGCCGTCAAGAACAAGATGAGCGGTATAGACTTGGTTTGATCTGTGTTTCAATTCTATATATGGATAACATGACGTCTTATCTTCTAAAGTAATTGTGATCTACTACACCTCCACCCGGTCAGTTGTGGTATCTGCTGCCCAACCCATGCTCCTGTGAAGGCGAGACATCACACTATAGCATCTACTCATGTACCCATTTGAAGTGACGTGAAAATCGAGTCGGCTCTATATCATCTGCTTGACTATTTGTTGCTAGGCATGATTCAAAGGATCATGACGCGGCGCCGTCAATCCTCGAAGGTTTGATTCTGCAGGTGCACGTTGTGGCTAAGAGTATCAAAGACTGCCTTCTGCCATGCCCTCATTCGATGCGTTCGAATCTTGGAAAGTTACCTGCGGATGTAGTGGTCTATTCAGTAATCCCATGTGTAGCGCTCACGTGTAAAGTCGTCAACACCAAACTCCTGTTAGAAACATAGCATGCGCTCATGATACGGTCCCATGAATATCGTGGGCATGACGCTGAAAGTGCATCTTGTTGTTGAGCATAACGTCACAAGCCTTACACTTTATCTTGTCGCCGTCCGCGACTTTGGACAAGTGCTTACGCCGGAAGTGTTTGGTCAAGTCGTTAGAGCTGTAGAACTCACGAGTCAGGTCGTCCAGCTGATCCCCATCATCCGCGGGCAGACCTAAGGCCTGGCCAATGCAGATAAAGCATCTTCTCGGCCGCCCTTTTGTGTTGGTGACATAAACGGACGACAAAGCGTTGTATAAGCGGGTGCCCTCTGGTGGATTGCCAGGTGATGAAGGGACAGTATCCAGTGTTGACCGTGAGCGGGACTGGCGTGGAGTGCATCCCTCCTGAACAGGACCGGACCCACGGGGCAGGCGTACGGTGCAACCCTCCTGAACCGTGCAGTATGCAACGATCGCATCGATGGCGTTGTCCCTCCGTCGGTACTGTGCCTCGAGCGTCATAACGAGCGGAGCTGTCAGTGCCTTCAAGAGCCGCTTCTGCGCCGGCCGCTGTGGCGGGCACGGACGGTGGACTGCGACGGACTTGACAAACCCCTTACCCTGCAGTTGGGATTGGATGTCAGCAACAGCTTGCTCATCGGTCCATTTTTCTCTGGTCTCTTGCAGCTTTTCCCGCTTCAGCCGCTGCTTCTCGTTCCGCATCTGCCGTTGGGCCTCCTTGCGATCCTTTGACCTACGCGGTAGTTCGTTGATTCTTTTGGCGAGGCGTCTGATGAGAGGATGTGTGCTAATGGATGCGACCTGGGCGGCCGTCAAGTCTATCGGTCGGCGCTTGCTGATGGAGTGGCCGATGCTGCAGGCCTGCTTGACGAGTGCTTGCTGCGGCTTTTGGCCTCGGAGAATCCCCCAAAGATCGACGCGGACGTGACGTCCGAGGTAATGTTTGCGGAACGGATCTGAATTGGCGTGGCCCATGACGAGGTTTCGCAGCGCGGCGCTGACATTGACTGCGTTGGGCTGTCAGCACGACTCATCTTTGTCAGGGGACGGGACAGACCGTTCTCGTCAAACTCGTTGCCCGCGTTATAGCGGAGACTGTAGGCGATGGTGGAATATTCGAACCCGAGGATCTGACCGATCCTCTTGATCCACGCCGCCATCATGGCGTATGTTATACGCTCGCTGGGAGATATCTCATATCCTGCCACGGTTTCGATGGCTCGCCGGAACACGTACACATCGTCCATCTCTTTTTTCAGCGGCAGGCGCATTTCCAGTTCGCCGGGTTCAATATCCAAGCTGTCCAGCTGATGCGGGGAGGTGAGCAGGGGACTCCGGAATGCTTGGTGCCGGAACAGAATGCCCAGCAGGAACACATGAGGGCTCAGGAGCAAGGACGGATCGTACAAGGTCTCGGGGATCGGAAAGGTTTTCCTGGGCCGGTGTCAGCATTTCAGGTTCGTCACCCGGACATATGGACATACTCATCCTTCTCGCCGAGGTATGTCTTGGTAAAAGCCTCGGTGAAGTGAATTAGTATGTTGTGTGGCCCGCCTTCCGGGTCCCTCTTCAGCACGACCCGGATGTCTCTATACCTGAGCTGCAGTATAGCCAACGGACGAGAGCCGGCTGGGGACAGCAAGAGCAGGAAGAGGACAGCGAGGATGCGCAACTCCCCCAGCTTGAACGACTTCCTTGTCGTGCTCAGCGTCTCCTCGATCTGTTTCTTGAGATCGTCGATCGTCATGCAGCGGTTGGGCCGCCTCTGCTGACTTAGGCCGTAGGTCTCCGCTAAGAGCTTGAGACCCTGCATGGGTCAGTGAGATACACCAGGTCGGAAGACACACTTACGTTCTTCATGCTGTCGGCCAGACGCGAGTCGATCTTGTGGCCCACGGCTATGTTGTAGGCGACCAGGAAATATTTCCAGTAGGTGTTCAGTGCGCTTATCTTCTTGACGCCTCGCATCCTCCTGCCGTCCTTGCCGACTTTTTGGCATAAGACCCAGTCGAAAAAGTTATAGATAAGGTTGATATCAAGGGACTCGTAACACTGCTGAGGATCACGCTTGAGGACTTCGCAGTACCTGTTAGCAGAGTGAGTTAGCAACTGGGGAGACAGGGAAGGGGCTGCGGGCACTGTACAGGCGCCACCTGTTCTGTATATCTTCAAGGCGCTGCCTGGTGTTGGGCTTATAGTTCCGGTGTTTCAAAGCGCTCAGGTTTAACCCCGCGACCGCCTGCCGGTAGTACTCTGGCGGACGGAGATTGCCGCCGAAGAGCTGGTTCGGGTCATGGATGTCGATGCAGTCGTTCACACCAGCGTTGCCCTCAATGTCGGTTGTATTAGTGTCCAAATCGTCACCATCGTCAAGGTCAAACAGATCCTCGGCCGAGAAAGAGAACAAGTCGTCGTCCGAGTCGTACGGATCGGCATCGGCCTCGATGCCGATACAATCGTCCATATCGACATCGTCCTCGATGTCTGTGGCGTCGGTGTCCAAGCCGCCATCGTGGAGGTCGAACACGTCATCGGTCTCGGGCGAGAACGAGGCGTCCGAATCGTAAGCATCGGTAGAACGGCGCCGGCTTCGTGCCATGGTCGAATCGGAGATGGAAAACCTGGGCGTAGAAGGGAGGTGTCAAGGGCGTCGCGTTCAGTCGTCTGGACCAGCTTAGAGTGAAGGAGTTTGCCGTGATCGCCTGCTGTAAAAGTGCAGCGTGCGCAGCTTATAAAGGGCGAGCGTGGGAGCCATTTTCGACGCCAATGTAGGGGTGCGGGGCCATTGTTGGACGTTGACGAGGACCAGAAAACGAGACTTGGGATTGAGACAAGAGCTGACACCTAACAGCCCTCGGCGGCTAGCTGTGGGCCGGCCGACCACAGGTACATAGAGGGATACATGGAGCTACATGTCGGGGTTGTGGCGCCGTTCCCTGCGCCTGGCGGGTTGGCTAGACAGGTTAAAGCGGCGACATTTCCATGGCAATTGATCCGCCGAATCTGGCGACAGAACCTGCCGAATACGGCGGCAAACAAGCCGTCACATTGTTTATATAGGTAATAGATTTAATATTTATTATATTAGTATTTATCCTATTTTATCTATTTATTATTAAGGTATTTTATAAGGAATTTAAAGTTTAGTTAGAAAGTAGTAATATTATTATTAAAGTAGCTAATTTCTTATTCTATAAAAATATATACTAAGTATACTTAATATATAAGTTTTATATTAATTCTCTAAAGGTTAAATTAATACTTATATTTATCTCTTATATATTCCTTATATTATAAGTAGAAGTATTAAGCTTAGAAAAAGTAATAATATCCTAAATTAAAGAGGTTTAAATAGAGATAGTCTTCTACTATAAGAGTTAAAGCTTATATATTAATTAGTAATTCTAAATACTTATAGAAGTATACTTATTACTTATCTAATTAGGGGTTAATTATATATATTTTAACTTTTATTTTAATTTCTTTAAGTTTATTTTTAGATTCCTCTTTAGAGCTAGTATTATCTATATTAAGTATAAGCTTATAAGTAATCTCTATCTAAGTATATTAATATATAGTATTATAAGGTTTATTTAAGTTATAAAGGGAACTTTCCTTTTCTCTAAAAATCTAATTATTTATAAAGTTAAAGAAATATTATTCTTTTAGGAGGTTATATTAATATTTTAGTTCTTTATTAGATTCTTTTTTAATTTATTCTTTAAGCTCTTAGTTAATTTATTTAATTTAAGTAAGGTTTCTATATATATATTTTTATTATTCTATATATAAAAGTATAATATTAAGTTATCTTTACTATATAGGGTTATATAGTTCTATTTAAATCTATTCTAAGTATATAAGTTTAGCTAATTAGAGATATATAAATCTCTACTTATTATTATTTTCTAGTTCTTAGTTATATATAAGTATACTTATAAATTAGAGTTATTAGAATTAGAGTATTTTATTAAGTTATTTTTTAGGTTTATTTATAATTTTATTATTACTAGTAAATATTATTATTAAAGTTCTAAAGTAAGTATTCAGAATAGTTATATTATATCTAAACTATTTAAGGTTACTATCTTTTAGATAGTATCCTAATATTTCCTTATTTTTAAAATAGATATAGTAGCTATTATTATAATATTTAGTTTATAATATAGATATATAAGGTGTTTTAGTTATTATATTAACTTACTTTATATATTCTAAGATTAGTTTCTAGTTTCCCTTTTTAGGTTATTAGTAGTTATAAGTAATATATCCTTATTTCTTATAGTTATAATATTTAAAGTTTTAAGGTTTTTTTTAGTTTTTTATAATAGCACTAAGGTTTATAGGTTTATTATAATAGCTATAAGTAGTAGTATACTTTAAGAGTTATCCTACTTTAAAGTTATTATAGTTATCTTTATCTTCTATTATTATTTATTAAAGAATTTTTCTACTTTAGTTTTAGCTATAATACTAAAAGTTATAAAGTTACTATTAATACTTATAGCTTATATTAAATTCTTAGTATTATTCCTATTCTCTTTTATAATATTAGTTATTTTACTTAATAGTATATTTAATATAATTAGTAAAACTAAGTAGTTTATTAACTTTATTAAGTTTATCCTTTATATATCCTTTAAGTTATAAATAGAAAGTTTTAATTTTACTTTCTTTAGTAAAGTTAAGTATAAAGATAATCTAATAGAACTTAGCTATATAAGTAGATATTAATCTAATTTAATAAAGTTATTTTAGTTCTCTATAAGCTTATTAAGTTTTATTAGGTTTTTAGAATATAGATTATAAGGTTTATTTATAGCTTATAAAACTATAAAATATATTCTTAACTTCTTAAGTATATTAGTCTAAAGTTTTATTTTATTACTTATTTTAGAGAGGTTTAAATTAAGCTAGAACTTTTTCTTATAAGAAAGTAATAATATAAATTACTCTCTCTATTTTATTTTAGAAATTATTATTATAAAAAGTATAATATATATATATTTATATTAAGTATCCTTTAAACTTTTTAAAAATTTTTATTAAAAAGGATAAGTAATATAAGTTTAAAATAGTTTTATTTTTCTATTAGAGCTATAATAGTATTAATAGTAGCTTAGAAAGTTTATACTTCTTATTTTAAAATATAAACTTATTTAATATATACCTAAAGTTTAATAAGAACTATTAAGGTTTTATTAAATATATATTATATTTCTTTAAAGTTATTATTAGTTTTTATAAACTAATACTTAAGTTCTTTAGTATTATCTTTATTATTTAAGTTATTCTTTATTTTTTAATCTATAAGTTTTTAAGTTAGATTTTAAGAAACTTATCCTCTTAAAGTAAATAAAGATCTAAGAGTAGGAGACTTAATAGAGGTATAAGAGGATATCTTATTTATATTATTTAATAAGTATTAATAGTTAACTTACTAAATAAGACTAATTAAAATATTATAATTAGCTATCTAATAATAAGGTTTATTAATAGAAGCTAGAGATTAATATATAGTAATAGTAAATTAAAGTTATAGTATAGGTTATAAGTAGTAAGCTATAGTAGATTATATTTTTAGAAGCTAAAGTAATTAGTTTTAAACTTAATAAGTAATTTATAATAAAAATAAGCTAAGAGTATCCTAAGGATAAATATAAAGTTAATTACTAAAAAGCTATAGAAGTATAATTATAAGCTAAGGTTTAGTTATACTATATATAAGTCTAAAATAATATCCCTTATTTAGTTCTTAATAATTACTTAAATATATAAGGTGATTATAATTAGTTAGTATAACTAACTAATCACTAAGTATTCCTTTTTACGCTCTACTAATTATTCCTTATCTTATTATTATATAACTTATTCTATAGTTCTTCTATTCTAAGTAAGTCCTTATTATTCCTATAATCTTATAGTATAAATATCTTGTCTTAGCTGCTTAATACCTAAGTAGGTTAGTTAACTATTATCCTTATATAACGGGTTGTAATACTTAATAAGTAGTTTATAGTGAAAGTAAGTTAAAAATATCTTAAAAATAAATATTAAGTTAATTATTAAAAAGCTATAGAAGTTTAACTTTAAACTAAGCTTTAGTTATATTATATATAAGTTCTAAATAGTATTCTTTATTAATTCCTTAGTAATTACTTATATATATAAAGTAATTATAATTAATTAGTAGAACTAACTAATTACTAATTATTCTTTTTTATATACTACTAATTATTTCCTTATTTTATTATTATATAACTTATATTATAGTTTTTCTATTCTTAGTAAGTCTTTATTATTCTTATAGTCCTATAGTATAAATATCTTATCCTAGCTACCTAACGCTTAAGTAGTATTATAGTTAGCTATCTAACAGTAGGGTCTACTAATAGAAGCTGGGGATTAATGCGTAGTGATAGTATACTAGTGTTATAGTCTAGGTTGTAGGTTATAGGCTTATAGTAGATTAAGTCTTTAGAGGTTAAGATAATTAGTCTTAGACTTAATAAGTAATTTATAGTGAAAATAACCTGAGATTATCCTAAAGATAAATATAAAGTTAATTACTAAAGAGGTATAGAAGTCTAACTATAAGCTAGACTTAAAGTCTTACTTATATATAAGTCTAGAATAGTATTTTTTATTTTATTACTATTCTTATATCTAGTAGGATCTATATCTGCTAAGTATAGCCTCTATAACCTTAGCGAATAGATCTAATCTCTTATTTTATTATTATATAACTTATTCTATAGTTCTTCTATTCTAGGTAAGTCCTTATTATTCCTATAATCTTATAATATAAATATTCTATCCTAGCTGCTTAATACCTAAGTGGGTTGATTAACTGTTACCTATGTATAATAGGTTGTAATATATAGGTAGCCTCTTCTCTATTACCTTTATTTTATTCTTAACCCCTGTATTTATAGAAGCTTTTTATATTAAGATAGCAGATGAATTTTATTTTATTATAGACTATATATAGCTATAGAATAGCAAAATATGCCTTTCTTCACAATAGTAGAAGGACTTTAAATAACTACCACCTAGTAAGATCTAAATAGTTTAGTAATTTGCTCAATAAGTAGATATAATTTATTATACTTATAAGATCTTACTACTTCTCTTCTAATTTATTATAAGTAATAATAAAATTCATAGTGAGGCCTTAGGTTTACACTCTACTGTTTATATAGTAAATAAGTATTTATATAGTAGAGGTAGGAGCTTTTTATAGGTAACTGCACCTGCCTTTATAAATTCTACTAGCCTGGAAACTCATAGAATCAGATAATTAAGCAGGGCAACTAACTTTTTTTTTTAAAGAAAACAACTTCCTCTTCTTATAAATAACACCTTAACCTTAGTAGTAATAATAACAAAATAGCAACTTTCTAGCTAATATGCACTAGCTAGGCGCTAGATAACACTAAATATAATAACACTAGTAGGTTTACTTATAAGGACTACCTTCTAGTTATAGTAAGTGCTATATTCCCTATAAAGATTTCATCTCTATCTGCTAACTAGAACTTCCTCTAGTACTATAGCCCTAAATGTTAGAAATCTTATTAAACTATATATAAGCTTAACTATAAATCTTACTTTAGAAGGGAGAGCTAGCAGCCTAGCTAGGTCTTAAGGAACTAAGCTCTAGCCTTTATTAAGAATAGTCCCCTATAGGTGACCTATAGAGCTGGGAAGTGCTTTTAAGGTAATATTCCAGCTTTTAATATTCTCTAACTTAGTATAAATAAAGGCGTCTCTTATAATAAGCAGTTATACCTCCTATTCACTAGTAAGTACTATAATCTGCAAGCTTTAAGATAAGTCTAACTTACTATATATAGCCTCTAGAGACCTTCAAAACATTATTGAGACTATTACCTAGCTCCCTAATAGCTATACTCAGCCTATTAAAGTAACTATAAATAACTATAATCTAAATATTATCACTTAGAATATTATAATACTTCTTATTAGTCTTATAGTAGATAATATTAATATTGCAGCTAACTATATTATCTATATCTAATATTCTACCCTCTTTTATAAATCTAACCTTAATATTATATAGTATTATATTTGCTTAGCCTTTAAGGAGGTTTACTATAAGCTGAAGGGAAAAGGTGCTAATACCTTCTAAGTAAAGACCTAGATATTTAGCTAGTAGTTACTAAGACTTATGCTAAAAAGGTTTATATAGGACGACCTCTTATCCTTTATAAATACCTCTAAGGGCCTAACGTTTAATTAGGTATATAAGATTTATAAAGCTGTCACCTTAGCTGAGGGTAGGAAGGATTATTATAATTATCACCTTCTGCTCTAGTCCCTATCTTATTAAATCGCCCTAATATACTTTTGTGAGGATAGATTTCTACTTCTATTTAGAGCTATATATAATACCTTTTAGCACTCTAACCTATAAGTAATAGATTTTTTTACTAGTGGAATAGAATATATAGCTAATAAGTATTAGAACTATTTACTAGTAAATAAGTTAGCCTATATATAATAATACTAACCTCTTTAATAGATAGTCTTCTAAGGATGTCTAAGAGACTTAGACTAGGCTTATAACTACTAATATCTATAGCAAACTGTTTACTAGCTTTTATATAGTACTTTAGGTATTTCTCTATTATCTTTTAAGCTTATAGACCTTATTTAGACTATTCTATATAGATATATCTACTCTTCTTAAGCTCTTAGAGAATAGTACTATAATAGGATAAGGGAGAGAACTTATTAATCGTGCTAGGCACTCTACTCTAGGCGGAAAACCCCCCCTAAAAATACCTTAATACTTATATATTAATTTTCTAGATAACTATAAGAAGTATAGAAGTAAATATATAAATATAAGCTTAACTAACTTATACTTTATCTATATTTTCTATCCTTTTTATGCTTTAGGTTATATAATCTCTTAGAAGAAAATAAGCTACTAAGAAGAAGTTTAGTAGTATTATCTTTATAATATTCTACCCTATCCCTATTTTAAATAATTAAGGAGGTATAATAGGGATTAAAAAAGAGGATAAAAATAGGACTAACTAAAGCTAGAGGAGCTTAAAAATACTTATTTTTATTTAATTTTTAAAAGTAAGAATTAATGAATTTTTTCTATAAACTAAGCTAAAGAATCTTAAAAGCTTTTCTAAAGGGATAATTACTAAAGTTATTAAGAAGAATAGGAAAAAGTATAAAAATAAGTATATTTCTTATTTATCTACTTATTTATTTTATCTTTTTTATTATAAGCTAACTAGGCTTCTATCTACTTATATAAGTTATTTCTTTCTATAATAATACTTAATACTTATAAAAATACCTATCTAGTTTTATACTTTAAAGTTAAATTTACTAAAAATTTTAAAAGCTTTACTTCTTTTTATATATCTCTTAAGTTTTTATATACTAAAGGGAGGAAGATTTAATTAACTTTACTTTATATATTTAATTTACTTTTTAGCTTTTAAGCTATACTTTCTACTGTCTTAGCTAGTAATTAGTCTTTCTACTAATTCTCTCTTAACTTAAGCTTAATTATAATCTTCTTTTTAGATCTTCTTAGCTCTTTATATATTAGGTATTATTTAGCTTTTTAGTATAGTTAAGACTAAGAAAGCGTCCTAAAGTTATATAGCTTAAGCTATATCTTTAATTAAGTTATCTTAAGTAATAAGGAATTACTTTAAAGTTAAGTTACTAGGCTTATCTACTTTAGGTAAATTAAGTCTTTTAACTTTTCTTTTAACTTTAGTATAGTAAAGCTCCCTTTACTTATTCTCTATTTTAACTTATATATCTTTAACCTTATTTAATACTTCCTTAAAATAGTCTCTCTTTTATATATCTTTAATAAAAGTTATTAGATTAAGGTTATTATTATAGATTATATCTTCTGTTTTATTAGTTTCTTTTAGAGGGGCTAGATCTTCTACTTTAACCCTAATTAACTCTTAAGTAACTAATATCTTATTAGATATAGCTTCTTTAAAGCTTATATTTCCCTTAGATTCTTATTATTCTTCTTACTTTTTTTCTTTTAAAGTTTTTAGCTATCTTTTAAAGCTAATCTTAGGTTTTAGCCTTAAGCTTTTACTTAAAGTATAGAGGCTAAACCTTTTAGTAATAAGCTTAACTTAGTAGTTAAAAAAGTTTTTATAAAGTTTTAGGTTAGCTTCTTAAGCGTTAGTAGTAGCTTTTAAGTATAAAGCTTTAATACTAAAAATACTTTATTAGATAATATATCTAATAAAGTCTATAGTATAGAGGCTATATTTCTATAAATCTTCTTTTAATTTAATTTAAAGTTATAAAATAATAAAAGAAGTATAATTAATAAGCTGTTAGGTCTCTATTAGTACTCTATAGAGTTTATACTAATTATAGACTAGCTTAACTATAGTCTTAAAAGAGGTTTCTAACTTATTTAGGTTACTATTATTAGTAATATCTTATATACTATCTAAGTAAAAGTATAAGCTATTTTTTTAATTAATAATTAGGCTTATATATTTTCTTCTACTATTATACTATAAAAAGATAATAAAATTATATAAAGTAAGCTTATTAGCTAGAGTACTATAGTGCTTTATTTTAAGGTTATTATAGAAAGGAACCTAGATAATAAGAACCTTTATATATTATTCTTTAATAATATCTTTAATAGTTAAGTTATAAGCTACCTTAATATAGCTTTTTAAGAGAGGCTTGTTTTAATATAAGAACCTAGATATATTATAGAGGTTAAGAAGGACTTTTACCTATATATCTTAGCTTTAGAACCACTAAATTAAGTTTTTATTAGAATTATAAGAGAATCTACTTTATTAGTGTTTAGTTAGGGTTATATTAGTGAAATTATTATTAATATATATCTATTTAGGTATAAAGAAGGATTTATCTTATCTAAACTTAAGTATTTTATAAAGCTTATAAAGTATAATAAAGGAATTAATAAGCTCTACTATTTTAAAGATAATTCTAAGGAGTTTTATATTAAACTATATAAGCTAGATATATCTAGTTTTATTTAGTTTAATATTTACTATATTAAGGTAATTAAGATAGAAATCTAGAGGCTAAAGGGGCTAACTTCTTTATAAGAGTAGGGTAGATATATCTACTACCTATAGAGTCTTACTATAAAAGACTAACTAATTCTTATAAAGGTATATAATATAAATTATAAGCTTCTACTTAATTCTATTAATCTAGTTAATATCTTATATAGTTTTATAGACTTTCTAAGATTTAAGATTATAGTCTTTAGAAAAGGGAGATTATAGGGAAATAGGAGAGGTTTAATAAGATATTATATAAGGTTTTATAGTAGTCTAAAGAAGAAGTTATTAAAATATAAATATATAGGATTAATTAAATAGGCTTAATCTACTATCTATTTAGTTTATAGTAACTAGGTATCTTAGAAGGAAAAAAAGAGTTAAGAAGGTAGATTTATAGTAAGTGAGAGGTATTAATTATAATATTAACTAAAGGGGGTCTCTTTTATTAAAAGTTAGTAGAAATAAGTAAGAAGAAAACAGGTATAATATTTAGGATATATAAGTAATAGTTAGGCTTACTTAAAGTGTTATAATTAAATATAAAAATATCTATTAAAGTAGAGTAGTTATTATATATATAGATATATAAAGTTATTTAGTAGAGGGTTAATAGGTTAAAATACCTCCTTTTATAGATATTATTAGGGTAGATTTAGCGCTAATAGTTAATACTCCTTCTAAAAATATAATTTTTAGATAAGGAAGGAACTAATTAGGCGTATAAAATAGTCTGCTTTTTAAAAGTAAAATTTAAGTAATTACTCAATATTATTAGTAATTAGATAAAAGTAAAATAAGGTACTAAAGGTAGAAGAAATAGTAATTAGTATAATTTAATAGTAAGGGAGGTAGGATATAGTTATAAACTACTTAGTTAGGCTTATAATTATATATTTTTAAGGGGAAAGTTAATACTTATAGCTATAGAAGAGGTGAAGTTTTTTATAATTTAATTATAAAATATATAAGGTTAAAGGCCTTCTTTTTATAGATAGTAATATTTTAATTAATATACTTACCTTACTTTTACTATTAAGACTTAAATAAATATATTCTTTTTAGTTTAGTTAATCTTAAATTTATAGTAAAAGGCTTTTTAAATTATTCTTTTTCATCCTATTAATAAGTTATTATAATAAATAAGCTTTTAAGTTATTATAGCTACTATTTTAAGTATTAACTACCCCTCTAATTAGATATAAAAAGGTATATCTCTTCTATTTAGCTATATCTCTTCGTTCTTCCTCTTAATATATTATCTTTTATAATCCCTAGTTTAATTAATATTTTATAATAATAATTAAATTACTTCTAAATAGTATAATTATAAATATTAAAATTAACTCTAATTACTCTTATATTACTACTTTAAACTAAATATATAAGCTTTTCCTTTTCTCTCTTATATTAGCTTCTATAAACTATAAGGATAAAGAGGAAACTATCTATCTATTTAGGCTTATTATATTACTATTAGTTATAATAAGTTATCTTTCTAAAGCTATTTAAACTACTACTAACCTATATATAAGCTTCTTTCTCTTTCTTAGACTCCTATTAAAAGTCTTATTAATTAGGTTTAATATAAAATAAGCTTTATCTATAAAATTACTATTAATAAAAAAGTTAAAGGAGTTATTCTAAGGTTTTAATATTTACTTACTAAGTTCTTAATGATATATATAAAACTAATTAATAAGGGAGAAGTTCTAAATAGGTTTTTATTTTTTATAAGAGAGGTTTATATTATAGAAGGTTATATTAGCCTTTAGGGATAGCTATACTAAAAGATAGATAGGTTAGAAATAATTAAGGTTTTACTAATATATATATATAGCGTTTAGAATTTCTTTCTATATAATAGGTGCTTTAAGCGTTAAGTAAAAATATCTTTTAAAACTAGGTAAAATAGCTATTAGGTTATTATATTTATTCCCTTTTAGAAGTATATTTCTTATTAAACTAAATAAGAAGGGGCTTATTCTAATTATATCTATTATAAGAAAGGCTTTTTATACTTATATAAGTTTAATTATAACTAAAAGATTATTAAATAGATTAAGTATATTAAGAAAAGTAATAAAAAGAAAAGTATTCCTAATAATACCTCTTATAAAGAGGGTAGAGGTATTAATATAATACTCTACTTTAAGTATAAATATCTTAGAGGTAAGATAATTATACTAATATATAGACTATTAATTAACTAATTTACTAAGTTAGCTTTAGAATATAAGTTTAAGTTATAATAATATTTACTTATAGTTTCTTATAATATCTTTAATAAGAACCTTTATAAATAAGTTAGCTTTTTAATAATAAAGGTGAGGTTAAGGAGTAAAGATAAGAAGAAGAAGAAGAAGGAGGCTACTACTTATTATTCTACTTAGAGAAGTAATTAGTCTAGCTTAAATTTAAATTTTTAAGAA
Organism: Colletotrichum sp. SAR 10_99; assembly: GCA_028654355.1. Classification (NCBI taxonomy): domain Eukaryota; kingdom Fungi; phylum Ascomycota; class Sordariomycetes; order Glomerellales; family Glomerellaceae; genus Colletotrichum; species Colletotrichum sp. SAR 10_99. The sequence continues at coordinate 29,946 of JAQIUT010000096.1, forward strand.
GGGGGGGAGGTAGTATTAACTTCTTTAGAGTTTTTCTATTTTCTTCTTAAGGTTTTAGCTTTTTATTATTATATATCCTTCTTTTTTCTATAACTTTATATATTAAAAGTAAAAAAAGTAATATAATATATAACTAATAAAAATTATATTATAGGGGTAACTAAATATAAGTAAATAATATACTACTTTACTTACTAAAAATAAATAAAAATTAATAAATTTTATAGACTTAGTTATCCCTTAGTTCCTCTATATCTTTATATTAGCTATTAAACTCTTTGTTTTTTATAGGGATACTTACTACTATTTTATTCTTTTTCTATTAAGTATTAACTTCAGCTTATAGTATTTTATTTTATTCTTATAATTACTTAATTTATATTTTTATAGCGTTAAAGTTATTAGTTTCTACTTTTTCTAATATAGATAACTTATTAAGGTTTAGAATTTCTATTAAACTAAGTATATTAAGATTAAGTTAATTTAGAGTAAGAAAGACCTTATTAAGAGTTTATTTAAGGTTTAGTTAGACTTTTATTTTAGAGATATTATCTAAATAGCTATCCTTATTTACTATAAATTTCTTTAAGTAGTTACTAACTACTATCTACTTAATTAGAATTCTAATAAGGGTTTTAAATAAATAGGATGAAGTTTAAAGAGATATTTATTAAATATAAAAAACGCTTAACTAATATATATTAAGCTTACTAGAAGAGCTCTTATTAATAAATAGTTTTATATTATAAATAAAAATAATATTTCTAACTTATAGCTCTTTATACTATATTTTATACTTATTTCTTTAGTTATAATCTTTAGTAACTTAATAGTATTACTTTATAATATATTTGAGAACTATCTATTAGTTAAATATAAGCATATAAAGGTTTATATATATAAAAGGAGTTTAATCTTAATATCTCTAACTTTTAACTAGTTTAATACTTACTAAATAATATTTTTAGTTTTAATTAAAGTAATTAGGTTATACTTATAGATAAAGTAAAAAGAGAAGTACTTTATAGAAGATCTAACTAATATTTAGTTAGTAAATAAGGCTATATAAAGGACTAAAGTTTAATTCTTTCTACTAAAATCTAACTAAGTTATAAAAGTATAAATAAGAAGCTAGTATCCCTTTTTAATAAATCTATTAACTTTTAAATTATATATTAAGATAATAAAATATTATCCCTTATAGACTTAATTAAGCTTTTTAATAAACCTTTTATTTTTTAACCCCTTATTAACTATAAGAAGCTTATAGATCTTATAGTAGTAGATTATATCTTTTTAAATAAATTTAGCTATTATCCTTAAGTTAATATTCTTAAGAAGTTAATAGGCCTCTATATAACTAGTAAGTATATTATAAGCTTTAGCTAAAGAGTAATTATTAATCTTCTAAATATTAATATAAATATACTAAAATAGAATTCTTAGAGGTATAGAAAAGGTATAAAGGTCTTTAAAATATTTTAGTTAGGCTTATATATAGAGTAAATAGGTTTTTATTTTATTACTTATTATTTAATATATATTTTCCTAGATATATTACTCTTAGAGTTTAATATATATTATATTATAGTTTTAATACCCTCCTTTAGTATATATATATTAAATTAACTTCTTTTATTCTTTTTTATTATCTACTACTTATCTTAATATAAGGTTTAACTTTACACCTTTTTAAAAGAGAAAACTATCTTAGAGTATATATTTTACTATATATAACTTAAACTTTCTAAAATTAATCTAAGAAATACTTTTTAGATATAATAATAAAGCTAAATATTTAGTAATTTATTATAAGTATTAAGATTAAGCCTATTTAAAGCTTAGTAGATTATCTACTTTAGGTTTAAGGTTTTTTTCTACTTTAAATATATAGATAGAGTTATTAATTATCTTATTTAGATCTTCTTTTTACTTAGCTTTTTAGATATTAGATTTCCTTATTAGGTTATATAAGAGATTATTAGTAGCTTTATTCTTTATACTAAGTATGTAATAAATATTAAAATTAAATATCTTAATCTAAGTGATCTATTATATTAGAATTACTTTAGGTAAATCTAAAGTAATGCTACTAATTTAGTCTATAAGGATTTTTATATTAATTTTAAGGGTAAATTATACCTTATATAAGTAGTTTCTAAGTCTTTTAAGAGTAAATAAGACTAATTAAAGCTTAAGCTTTTTTACGTTATAGTTAAAGGCTATATTAGTTTAGATTTTACTTTTATACTAAGTAATATATTTTTTACTTTAGTAGTATTACTTAAGCATAATACTTCACCCTTTAGTGCTTATATTAGTAGATAAATAGATTTTACTAGCTTCTTTTTTATAATTAATAAGCTAAAGTAATAGAGGACTAACTAAGTAAAGCTTAAGGGTTTCTATAGCTAATTACTATTTTAGCCCTTACTTAAAAGGTATTCCTTTTTAAAGGAGTCTTATTAGTAGGGCTAAAATAGTTCTATAATCCTTAATCTATACTTAGTAAAACCTAATAATACTAAGAAGGCTTTTAATAGCTATAATATTATTATACTTTTTTTATTTAAAGATTTTAATAACTTTATTTTAATTAGGCTTATATCTCTTACTACTTACTATATAGCTAAAGAAGTTAATAGTAAGCTAGTAAATCTAAGATTCTTTAAGAGAAATTATAGTACTAGTAAGCTTAAGGTTCTAAAGTATTATATTTAGGTTTATAAAATATTTAAAGATATATAAATATACCTCTAGAAGTTTAACTATATAGTTATTATTATATATTATTCTAGGACCCTTAATAGGAATATTATTAAGAAAAAGTTAGTAAATACTTAGAATAAAGTTATAGAAGATTTTTATTATAACCTTTATAAATTAGGTAACTAAATTTATTACTCCTTAAAGTAGAGTATATATTCTAAATAGCCTTAGAAGTATAGTAAATATAGTTAGGTTTTAGCTTAACTTATTAAGTGAGATTTTATTATATCTAGAAAATAAGTCTAAAAGATTTATAATCTTATAGTTAGTAAAGTCTTTTAAGAACTTATTAGCGCTTAAAGAAATAAAAATATCTTTAATATTAATCTTATTAAGTTTTATATATAAGTTAATTAGCTTTATATTACTATCTTTTTTTATAATAAGGAACTAAGAGTTTCTATATAATTTATAAGATTCCTTTAAAACTCCTTATATAACTCTTAATCTAAGTATATTAATAACCTTCCTTTATAAGGCTTTTAGGATAGGAATTCCTTTCTCTTACTAAATAATATATAGGATAATCCTAATCTTTTATAGTAGGGCTATATAAAGGTTAATATATTTATATTCTATAAAATCCTATACTAATACCTCTTCTTAATTTATAAAGATATATTTAAATATTTTAATCTCTCTTAGTAAAAAATATAGCTAAATAACTTTAAGCTTTAAAAACCTCTCTAAAGTAAGATAAGTCTTTTAGTTAAACTATATAAATTATAAATATATATAGCTAGTAAAAAGGGAGTTAAAAAGTTAATAATAGCTTTTTATTTCTTAAGTTAAGATCTTCTTTTAATCTTTTTAACTATTTAGAATAAACTTATTAAAAAGTAGATTATTAACTAGAAAAACCTTTTTATCTTTATATTTATATATTATATAGATACTAATAAAGCTTTAGTTAGGCTTAAGATTCTTTTTAATTAGCTTAAAGAAAGTTTAATTTTTTAAGATTTTAAGGAGATATTACTAACTTTTAGTATTCTTAAGAAAGTAGGCTTAAATAGTTTCTATAATTAAAGTAACTCCTACTTTAGTAATAGTTCTTAAGATATTAAGTATAGCTAAGGGTGAAATTAGAGTAGAGTATTAGTTAGTCTTAGAAATAGCTTCTTTTTATTTAATAAGGTTAGCTTTTTTTTTTTTTAAGTAAAGAGATAATCTTTTTTATAGTTTATTATAGTATTAATATAATAAGTTTAAACCTTATTATATATATTACTAAGGTTTTAATTAGTTTTAAGTTAACTTTTAATAGCTTTAGAAGTATTATAGATATTTTTTATATAGTTTTCCTATTTAAGGAAATAGTATTAAATCTAATATAAAAAATCTAATTATATAAAGCTAATTAGAATATTAATCTTTTAGAATTTACTACTTTTATAATCTTTTATTTTTATTATAGTAGTAATAAAGCATTTTAAATATTTAAAAGTAAGTTTAATAGAGATAGTAAATAGAAGTCTAAAGAGTAAGTTATAGTTAATAGTTTTAAGGTTTACTATTATTATAGTTATTATAATCTTATAGTTATTAATCTAAATAGGTATATAGTATACTTTAATAAAGTATAGCTTTAAGTTATTTTTAGCTATTATTCTTATTATTAAAATAGTAATAAAAATTAAAATATTATAATTTAAGATATATTAATAACTAATAAGATTAAATTCTATACTAATATTAATTATATCTTATATAAGTAAGTAGTTATTAAAGTACTTATTATTAATAGAGATTTTTAGAATAAGTTATAATATAATAATTATTAAGGCTATTTAGTTAATAGTTATAAAGATAATAGCTTTAACTAAAAAGATCTTTAAATAGCTTTAGGTTTAAATAGTTTTATTATATTTAGAAACCTAGTTAGCTTTTTCTTTTAAAGTTTTTATAAAGTTAGTAAAGTTTATAGGAATAAATATATAGATAACTTCTTTTAGATTATCTATTAAAGTATATATACTTCTAATAAACTCTTCTTTATACTCTAGCTAAATCTCATAAACCTTTTTAACTAATAGACTAACTAAGCTATAAAGCTTATATAAAATAAGTTTATTAATAAGTTCTTTATCTTTAATAAGTTTCTAATTTTTATTATTAAAGAATATAGCTAGCTAGAAGTTACTTTTTAGAAGAAATAGTTTTAAAATAAGTTTTAAAAGAGGAGTTTTAATAACTTTACTAGATATTACTTTTTTTTCTACTTTAGAAGTTCTTTTAGGTTCTAAAGTATTAATAAGAATAAGAACCTATTTAGGAAAGCTTTCTTCCCCTATCTTAATATTTAAGTTTTCTTTTTACTTTCTCTAGTTAAGAGGTATATTTTCCTCTATAACTAACTTTTCTAATAAATTTAAATAACTTTTAGAATAAAATTATAAAGAAAAAGGTTTTTTTAAAATAGTTTAAGTATTTTTAATATCTTATATAGTAAAATAAACCTTTTTAAAAAGAGGCTTTAAGGTTTTTTTTTAACTTTTCTAAAGTTTAATAGCTTTAGTTTCTTTTATAAGAATAAGTTAGCTTTATATATCTTTAATTAAGTAATTATAAGCCTAAATACTATAAAATTAAGTGAATTATTTTTAGTTAAATTATTAGGTTATACTAGGTTATATAGGTAAGAAGACTTAACTAAATCCTCATATTCCTATTTACTAATAACTAAAACTTAGAAAGTAGAGGTTTAACTAAATATTTTATTATTTAATATAATACTTCCTTCTTTTATAAACTTATAAGAAACTTTAATTAAGTTAAAGTTATTATAGTTTTATAGAACCTTAATAAGTATAAACTAAAGTTAGCTAATACTTTATTTAAGAATTTTAGTAAGTTAAGCTTTTATAGTTTTATAGCTATTTTAATTCTTAAAATATATAATAATAGCTTTTTAGTTAAGTTTACTATCTTATTATAATAAAGTAATAATTATTTAGGAGATTAAAAACTTATTATTTTAAAGTTTATAGGAATAATATCTATAGAAGTATTAAATTAAGTTACTTCTTTTATTAGCTATCTTTTAAGGATAATAGCTTTCTTTAAAGTTATAATCTATATAGCTTATATATTAATACTAACTATATAAACTATAAGGGAAAAGGTTAAGATTTTCTTTATTAACTTTAACTAAATAGATTAAAGCTAAATAGTAGTTTTCTATAGCTAGAGAAAAATAAATAATTCTTTTAGTAGAGATCTTCTAGTTATTTATTATTTTTACTAAGTTAGAGAGTTATTAGTTTCAAAGCTAACTTTAGAAGCTCTTAACGTTTTAATTAGGCTTAGTTTTACTTCTCTTAGTTTATACAAAGAGGGGAGCTTCCCCTCTTAGTACTTTTAGAGGTATAGGAAATAGAGTATAAGTAGGAGTAATAATTTAGAAAGTTTACTTCTAAGTAACTTTAAAGCTAAACTAATTTATTAAATTAACTTTAAACTTATTAAAGTTATTTTTCTTAAATAACTTATAAATATTAGTCTTTATAAGTAAAGCTATTTTATTTAGAGCTAACTAATTAAATCTTAATATAGCTATTTAGATAATCTAAAAGCTAGTTATAATATTAAGATTATATCTTATAGCTTTAGTTTAGATATTATTAATTTTTTATAAAAACTATATAACTACTTTATAGTTTAGATTATCTATTATTAAAGTTATAGAAATAATCTAATTAATTTAATTATCTAGAAGTTCTTAGTAATCCTTATTTATAGCTTTATAGCGCTAAATAAAGTAAATTCTTACTTATAACTAAGTTTTCTTATTAAGTTTTATTTAATTATTAGTTTAAAAAAGTATATCTATATAGAAAATAATATTTAATACTTTTAAAGTATTAATTATTTTTATTATTTCTACTATAGATTTATAGTTTTTAAAAAAGTCTTAAATATTATTTTTAGTAACAAATAGTACTTTAGCTATCTTAAACTATAATATTTTAAATCCCTAAAGTCTTAAGCTATATACTTTAGAGACTTTCTAATAATATTTAGTAGAGTTTAAATAGCTTTATATTACTTTTCTTCTTAAAAGTTCCTCTCTAAGTATTAAATTTATACTAGAGGTATTACTTTTAAAAGCTATAGCTTTAAAGACTTTAGCTTCTATAACTACTTTAAAACTTTAATCTAAATCTAAAACTAAGAGGGATTTCTCTTATTAAGGTTAGTAAAAAGAAAGACTTATAAAAAAACTTATTAAAGTATTACTAATAACTAAGTTAGCTTTATTATCTATTATTTTTAATCTAAGTTATTTATTTTAAGCTAGAGTTAAAGTTTTTAGAGCTTTAAAGTTTAATAATATTATTTTAAAGAAGATATAAGTAAATTAATAAAAGAAGAAGTAGAAGAAGGCTTTCCTAAAGAAAGCTAAAGTAAAAAGATTATATAAGACTTAAGTAGAACTAATAATTTATTAATAGAAAGAGTAATAGAAGAATTTTTATAATATAAATCTAAAAGAATAATTAAAAGTAAGGAGAGAGATAAAGAAAAAAAAGGATACTTTTATTATTATTTCTATTTTTATTCTTCTCTTTTATCTAAAAAATATATATATTTATTATTATTCTTCTTTTCTATTATCCTAATAGTAAAGTTATTTTATACTTTAAGTTTTTTTTTCTTCCCTTTAGAAAGGAAATCTAGCTATTATTAGTAATATCCTCTATAGCTTTACTTTATAATAGTCCTCTTTTATAAATTAAGCTTAAGATTTAATAAGGTCTATAATAAAACCTTAATATTAACTATAAACCTTAAAGAAATATTTTATTTTAGCTACTTATTTACTACTTAAAAATATAAAGGGGAAATAATAAAAGAGATATATATATCTTCCTTTCTATAGAGTTAATATAAAATTATTCTTAGAAGGGAGAAATACTTTTAGTTAAGCTTAAAAAATATTCCCCTCTTTTTTTTAAAAAAAAAGTTAATATAGTTATAATATTTTTCCTTTTTAGCTTTTTATACTTTTACGCTTATAATAACTTATAATTTAAGAAAGCTAGATCTTAATATTTTAATATATAAGTGTGACTTAAATCTTAAGTTTTTAAGCTTTTTAGTATTTCTCCTTACTAATTAATATTTTATTAGAAACCTTTTAATAAATTTAAATAAGGGGAAATCTTTTAGAATAAATTAATTAATTTTATCCTTTTTAAGGCTTATAAGAGGGGTAAAGTAAATCTTATTACCCTTACGCCTTTAGCTTTAAAAGTGAGGGTAAAATAAGTTTACTTTATCTTAATTACCTTTAGGTTATTATTATAATAGCTTATAATAAAGCAGTATATAATAATTCTAAATAAGCAGATAGTAAGCTAATAAAGGGGATTAACTAAATTTATATAGTACCTTACCTACTCTCTTCTACTTAATTAGATACTCTTTTTCTTAAGGTCTTTTAAACTCTTATAAGCTTAATTAATCTTTAATTCTAAGTGCTTAGGTTGTTACTCTTTACCTTAAGAAAATAGAAGTTAAAAAGGTGTTATTATAGTAGCTTATAATAGAGTAATATATAATAACTTTAAATAAGTAGATAATAAGCTAATAAAGGGGATTAACTAAACTTATATAATACCTTACCTACTCTCTTCTACTTAACTAAACACTCTTTTTCTTAAGATCTTTTAGACTTCTATAGGCTTAGTTAATCTTTAATTCTAAATACCTAAGTTATTACTCTTCACCCTAAGACAATAGAGGTTAAAAAAGTATTAGCTAAATTTTCTTTTAATATAATAATATTTAAATTACCTCTTCTTTTAAGCTTTTCCTACCCTAGCTTAATAAGGTAGTATAAATAACTATAAAAGGAATCTTCTATAGTAGTTTAGCTTACCCCCTTATACTAATTACTAATTTTATAATAAAGTAAAGGAGAGAAGTTATTAATTATATTAAACACTCTATTTTAAGCAGAAAACCCCCCCCTAAAAATACCTTAATACTTATATATTAATTTTCTAGATAACTATAAGAAGTATAAGAGTGAATATATAAATATAAGCCTAACTAATTTATACTTTATCTATATTTTCTATCCTTTTTATACCTTAAGTTATATAATCTCTTAGAAAAAAATAAGTTACTAAAAAGAAATTTAGTAGTATTATCCTTATAGTATTTTACTTTATCTCTACTTTAAATAATTAAAGAAGTATAATAAAGATTAAGAAAGAGGATAAAAGTAGGACTAACTAAGGCTAGAGAAACTTAGAAATAACTATCTTTATTTAATTTTTAAGGGTAAGAATTATTAAATTTTTTCTATAGGCTAAGCTAAAGAGTCCTAAAAGCTCTTCTAAAAGGATAGTTACTAAAGTTATTAAGAAGAATAAGAAAAAGTATAAAAATAAGTATATTTCTTATTTATCTCTTTACTTATTTAGTCTATTTTATTATAAGCTAATTAGGCCTCTATTTATTTATATAAGTTATTTCCTTCTATAATAACACCTAACGCCTATAAAAACGCCTATCTAGCTTTATACCTTAAAGTTAAATTTGCTAAAAACTTTAAGAGCTCTGCTCCCTTCTAATATTAAGTGTTAGTAATAATATATATAGAGAAGTTAATTATCTAAATTTACTTTTAGGTTATTATAGGGGAGATATCTATACTAGCTATAGAGTGTAAGGTTCTAGATATTAAGTAGATAGTAAAAGTTAGGCTTCTTAGAAGGCTGAGGCTTATACTAGGGAAATTAGATATAGATCTAAAAGTAGGTAGCTTTAATAAAGTTAGGCTATTTATTGCTATAGAAAACGCTGTTATATAGGTAAGTAAGGTCTGCTTAGTTAGTAAACTACTAAATATTTAGTAGGTAGCACTTAGTAGGGTCCCTAAAGTTAAAAGTATTACCTATAGCTTTAAAAGGAGAGACCTTTAGATATTACTCTTTCTTAGTAGTAGTAATATTAAGGAGATTAATAAAGGTTTTAAAGGTGTTATAGCTAGGATTATTATAGGGGAGAATGCTAAGCTTAATTAATATAAGGTGGATAGCATAAAGTATTATCTCCTTAGCTAGCTTTAGGTTAGGTAATAACTTAAGATATATAGTAGTAATAGATATCTTACTTAAGAAGCAGTTAGTAGTTATTAAAGAAGGAAGCTATACCTTTAGATGCTTCTCTAGTAGTTAATAGTAACTAGGAGTAGTTAGTAGGTATATATAAAGAAGAGAATAGCTAGCTTAGCTAGGTGATAAAAATTAGTTAAGGGATATAATAATATAAGAGGAAGAAAAGAGAAGGCGCTAGATGCTAAATTGCTAGCTAAAAGGAGGGGCCTTAGAAGTAGCCTATAGTCTTAAAAGAGAAGGAGCAGCCTAGCTAGATGAGGAATAAGGAAATAGCTGCTTTTCTCTATAATAAGATAAAAGAAGGTAGTAGCAGATTAGAAAGCAGCTATATAATAATGTAGATTAAAAAAGGAAATCTTATTAAGTGCTTAGGTTCCTAGATATTAGCTATTATGCCTAAGACTTACTCTAACGTATATATATATAGAAATTTAAAGATTCACTACTACCCTAAAAAGGGTAGAATAAGAAGCTTAGAATACTATCTTAGTTAATAAGCCTCCTTAAGATAGCAGCTAAAAATACGTATTATGATTTAGCTCCCTACGCCCTTATTAGTCTATAAAGGGAAAAGCTTGAGGTGAGGTAAGAACTATCTGCGCGTTAAGGTAACTTTTATATTCTGTTTAAGCTGTTTATAGATAGACTAAGGCCTAATATTTTAGAGCTTTTACTCTTAATAATATTATAGCTATCCTAATAACTAGAAACTAGATATTAAGATAATAGCCCTAAAGCTATAGGATATAAATAATAAGGTTATAAGTACTTATATATTCTCCTAAGTAGAAGGGGCTAGAGAGGAATAGGTTAGAGTGGAAGGAGGTATACCTATATCATAGCGTCTACTGCCTTATCCTTAATTTATAATCTATATCTTTTATGCTTTATCCTAACACTTAAACTCTCTTTTACTTTATATAACGCTCCTTACTTAAAACTCCTCTTCTAAGAAGGTAATTAAACTCCTCTTAAGCGCCTATCTGCCTAGGCTGCAACTTTAATCTAAATAGCTACTTCTTAATTATAGTATAGCTTCCTTTTATCACAGCTCTAATTAATTAAGCACTCTAAGAGAATATAAGCTTTATAATATATCTTAGATTATAGTTAGTATATACTATAAAAAAGCATAATAAATAGCTCTACCACACTACTTACTATTTAAAAACTTAATTATAAGTTAGGATATAATCCTAAGCAGCTATAACTTTAAAGATTATAATATTATAATAATTAAGCAGTCTTCTACTAAGCAATAAGTATTTCTAAATATACTTCATCACTAAGTTATCCGCCTTTATATCTATAAAGCTTTCTATTTTAGTAGTATTCTTATTTATAGCGTTTATAAATAGTATAATTAGCATTATATAGGGGTTAATAAGAGGGCTTTAAAGGAGGGGAATTATTAGGTTAAGTATATAATAGATGCTAAGATATCTAGCATCTAAGATATTAGAGACCTATATAAGAGATATCAGCTGAAAATTTTCGCTATAGTATAGATATTAATACCTACTTACCTTAATCTAGCTAAAGGTACTAGAAGGGGGCAGAGCTCTTAAAGTTTTTAGTAAATTTAACTTTAAGGTATAAAGCTAAATAGGCGTTTTTATAAGCGTTAGGTGTTATTATAAAAGGAAATAACTTATATAAGTAGATAGAGGCCTAGTTAGCTTATAATAAAAAAGATAAAATAAGTAGATAAGTAAGAAATATACTTATTTTTATACTTTTTCTTATTCTTCTTAATACGTTTAGTAATTATCCCCTTAGAAGAGCTTTTAGAACTTTTTAGCTTAGTTTATAGAAAAAGGTTATTAATTCTTACCCTTAAAAATTAAATAAAAATAGTTATTTCTAAGTTTCTTTAGCCTTAACTAGTTCTATTTTTATTTTCTTTCTTAATCCCTATTATACTTCCTTAATTATTTAAAGTTAAGATAGAGTAGAATACTATAGGGATAATACTACTAAACTTCTTCTTAGTAGTTTATTTTCTTTTAGGAGATTATATAACTTAAAGTACAAAAAGGATAAAAAATATAGATAAAGTATAAGTTAGTTAGGCTTATATTTATATATTTACTTTTATACTTCTTATAGTTATCTAGAAAATTAATATATAAGTATTAAAGTATTTTTAGGGGGGGGGTTTCTGCTTAAAGTAGAGTGCTTAGCATAATTAATAAGTTCTCTCTCTTACCCTATTATAATACTTAGGGACTGCTTAAAAGATATTAGTCCTTAAAATAAGGAGACTACTTTAGACTTATATATAGTATAACTTAAGCTTAGCTTATAGTTAGACTTCTATAGCTCTTTAGTAATAAATTTATAATTATTACTATAAATACTTTTAGCTTACTTTTATTATAAATTACTTATTAAGTTTAAAACTAATTAGCTTAGCCTCTAAAGACTTAATCTACTATAGCTTATAACCTATAACCTATAACTATAACCCTAGTTATACTATTTAAATATTAATCCCTAACTTCTATTAGTAGACCTTATTATTAAATAGCTAACTATAATATTAACCTCCTTAAGACTATAAAGGGTAGGTATAACGCCCTCTATATATATCTAGGTAGTAGCTATACTACTTAACCCTTATTAGGCTTTAATATTATAGTTAGCTATCTAATAGTAAGGTCTACTAATAGAAGCTAGGGATTAATATATAGTAATAATATACTAAAGTTATAGTTTAGGTTATAAGTTATATACTATAGTAGATTAGGTCTTTAGAAGCTAAAGTAATTAGTCTTAAACTTAATAAGTAATTTTATAGTAAAAGTAAGCTAAGAGTATCTTAAGGATAAATATAAAGTTAATTACTAAAGAGCTATAGAAGTCTAACTTTAAGCTAAGCTTAAGTTATACTATATATAAGTCCTAAATAGTTTTACTATTTTAAAACTAACGATCTCTAAGTAGTCCCTAAAAGTAGACTACTTATCTTATATTAGTCCTCTACTAAGATTACTTATCTTCTATTAGTCCTTTTTATTATTATATAACTTATACTATAGTTCTTTTATTCCTAAGTGAGGTCTTATTATTCCTATAGTTTTATAGTATAAATACCTTACCTTAGCTACCTAACGCCTAAGTAGGTTAGTTAACTATTATTTATGCATAATAAGTTGTAATATTTAGCTACTATAGTATATATTATAACAGTTTATGCCTTAACTTATCTTATTAAATTAGCTATAATAACCTTAATAGATATTTAATATAAAAGGCAACCTTAATAGGTGTTGAGAAGAGGTTTATCTAGTTAAGGAAAACTCTAACAGCTAGGGTAAATAAACCCTATCTTCTAGATATAAATAGAAGGGAACCTATAATATGCTCTATTAGATAACTTAAAGAATATAACGATTTATTACACTTAATCTAATATATCCTAAACTAATATAAACCTCACCTATATAAGTTTATAAGACTATACCTAAGCATAATTATAGATAGGAGTTAAAAGTATAGCATAGATAAATAAGCTAACTACAGACCTAGCCTAGCGCTACCCTGCTATTACCTTGATTTACTACCTTAGCTGCGTGCAGTATAGTGCCCGCCTATTAAGCATTATGTGTTAGTATAGTATAATCGCGTTAGAGGTTAGAGCTTGTGGCTAGTAGGCCTATGGATTGCATTGCAATATAGTATGGTGTTAGACCAACCTAGCTCTCACCTTCCTTTATAAGTAATATGGCTAGGGTGGGTAAACATAGGTTCTATGCTAAGTGATAGCTCTTCTCAGTCTTTCTACTCTTAGGTAATGTTTTATAAGCCTTATAGCAGCTTCTAGCACCAGCTGCATATCATCCTATTCTTAGCTTACATGCTACGTCCACCCGAGGTGCTTCACGCTCTATAAGTCCCACCTAAGCTCTATTTTTTCGTCCTAAATTGGGCCTGTACTTGTGCGAACATGTTCTTAGCGTGGATGGCGGCCTGCGGGAGGATGCCTAACAGGTTCCTTGCTTACATAATCTTACTATTGCTGTTCTAGCATATGATCTGTAGTGGATGCTACTCTATTATGTTAATCTTATTGTTTCTTATAACTACTTTGCTCTATTCTTCTCACTTAACCTACTAAGGAGGGCTATATCTATAACTCTCCTCTTTCTCTTTATTTACTTTTACTTCTAAGAGTATATACTCTTATGAAGCTATTAGAGCTATATATATTAGTTAATTATAGAATCTTTAGAACTCCTAATAGCACTATAGCTAACCTTTATAATTTAACTAAGATATGTTTACTACTTTATAACGTAGTCTTATAGCTATATTAGGAGGTATGCCCCCTTATAACTCTTATTATAGTAGGTTAGTTAATTTATACTCTAATAGTAGATTTACTACTACTATATTATCTTAGTCTTAGTTGTTATAGTTAGCTATCTAACAGTAGGGTCTACTAACAAAAGCTAGAGATTAACGCGTAATAATAGTATACTAGGGTTGTAGTCTAAGTCGTAAGTTATAAGCTATAGTAGATTAGGTCTTTAGAGGCTAAGGTGATCAGTCTTAGACTTAACAAATAACTTACAGTAAAGGTAAGCTAAGAGTATCCTAAGGATAAATATAAAGTTAATTACTAAAAAGCTATAGAAGTCTAACTATAAGCTAGGCTTAAGTTATTCTATATATAAGTCCTAAATAGTTCTTTTATCTTACTTACTAATTCCCCTTTAAGTACTAATAAGCGCTTAGCAATTATTAGTAAGCGCTTAGTAGTTCTAACTAAGCGCTTAGTAATCTATATTATCTACTTAATCTTATCTTATTACTATATAACTTATACTATAGTTCTTTTATTCTAAGTAAGTCCTTATTATCCTTATAATCCTATAGTATAAATATCCTATCTTACCTGCTTAATATCTAGGTAAGTTAGCTAACTATTATCCTTATATAATAGGTTATAATATTAAGTCCCCTCTCTAAAGGTCTTATCCTTAAGACCTAATATAAGTAGGTTATTAATCTTAAGTTAGGGATCTATTAATTATGCTTCTTGATTTTTTTATAATACTAATACTATATTAGGTTGTATTTCTAAAAATCCTGCGATTTCTACTCTTTATTATTATTATTATTCCCTTAAGATTACTAAGGATAGTTTTAAAGTTATACCTTATTATTATTATTAGTCTAAAGGGTTGCGCTATAAAATACTACTTAGTTCCTTAGTTTATAGAGAATATATCACTATAGGTAGTACTTAATATTCATACAATATATCTAATAATATAATCTACTAGTATTTATAGTTTTCTTACTAACTATTCTATTTTTTACTAATTTAGTCCTAATAGAACATCTATTAATTAAGTCTTATTATTTAGATAATAAAGAGGAGGAAACTAAGGAGTTATTTTAAAAGAGAATAGAAGCGCTATAAAAAGCATAAGCTAAAGTAAATAAAGCGTTAGCTAAGTTAGACTACGTCTATAAAGCTAAAAGGATGGTTTTCAAAAAAGGTTATAAGGAGACTTTAGTAGTAGCTAAAGAAAAAGAGGTACTAGGGGTTCTTCCTACTAAACCTTTTGAGGTAGTATTTAATTCTATATTAGATATATAGTTAATAGGTACTTAGGGTATAGTAAATATAGATGCTTTATTTAACTAAAGTTTTATAACTCTAAATTTCTTATTAGGGGAGCCTTAGTTATATTTTAATATTCTAAAGTAAATAAATAGTTTTCCTTATTATAGTCTATCTACTTCTATTAGTAGTTAGATATATCTATAAGGGTATCTAATCTATTAATATCCTTAAGATATAGCTAAGGTAGGTGTAATTAGTATAAGCATTATTTCCTATTTATAGTGCTATTACTAGTATTATATAAGTTTATTAGCTATACTTATAATATTTTTAGTTAGTTCCTATATGTTATCTTTATATCTATATCTTTTCTACTTAATAAAGTATTAAATTCCTTATAGTTCTTATATATAGTTAATAATTTATTCTACTTTATACTCTAGTTTGTTATCTTCTATAATAATAAGGTTATTTATCTATAATCCTCATAAGGTTAATTTAAGAAGTAAAATATAAAAGACTAGATAACACCTTATTATATTAGGTAGGTTAAGTTTGAAATTAACTAGTGAAATTTATTTAAGAATTTTAAAAGGTCTAAGTTTTTTATAGTTAAGTTTACTATTTAGTTATTTTATTTTAATATTTCGCTATATAAGGTAGGTACTATTTCCCTCTTTTAAGGTTAGTCCCTTAATCTTTTATTAGTTACTAAATTATAATATTTATCTTTATATAAATTTAAGTTCTTTTTATATATTTTCCTAGATATCCTTAATTTATTATACTAAAGTAGTAGCTTTTATTATAGCTAGGCCTACTTAAGGTTCTTTATAAGTAGTTAGTTTAAATCTATAGTTAAAGTAGAAGGGGGATTCTTTAGTACTATTTAGTAAGCGTTAATAGTTAACTTACTAAATAGGAGTAATTAAAATATTATAGTTAGCTATTTAATAGTAAGGTCTACTAATAAAAGCTAAGGATTAATATATAATAATAATATATTAAGGTTGTAGTCTAGGTTATAGGTTATAAGCTATAGTAGATTAGGTCTTTAGAGGCTAAAGTGATTAGTTTTAAACTTAATAAATAACTTATAGTAAAGGTAAGCTAAAAGTATCCTAAGGATAAATATAAAGTTAATTACTAAAGAGCTATAGAAATCTAACTATAAGCTAGGCTTAGGTTATTCTATATATAAGTCTTAAATAGTTCTTTTATCTTACTTACTAATTCCCCCTTAGGTATTAGTGAGCGCTTAGTAATTATTAGTAAGCGCTTAGTAGTTCTAACTAAGCACTTAGTAATCTATATTATCTACTTAGTCTTATCTTATTACTATATGATTTATACTATAGTTCTTCTATTTTAAGTGAGTCCTTATTATCCCTATAATCCTATAGTATAAATATCCTATCTTAGCTACCTAATGTCCAGGTAGGTTGGCTAACTATTATCCTTATATAACAGGTCGTAACATTAGTATTTTAAGCTTTTTAGATATTACTATAGAGGTAGACCTCTTATATGTTAAGCTGAAGTAAGATAGTTTAGGATGCTATTACTATATATATAACTTGTGATATATGCGCTTAGGACCTAGTAGCTATATAAAGCTGCTATCTAACTTACTTTACTTCTTTATTAAGCGTATAAGCTGTTATATCTTAGGCTTTTAAGATCTAAGCCTTAAGAAGAGCTACTTGCTAAGAAAGGTATATATAATTATTCCACTTATTAATATCAGAAGTAAGATAAGTAAGTATAGTATACCTAACTTTATTAAGGATAGCGCCCTTATATTTAGTATTAATAAGAATAGGTAGTTAGATATATAAGAGGTTTTAATTACCTTTATATATAATACTACTAAGTATAGCTTAGTTATTATAGTAGCCTTATTATATGCTTAGTTTAATATACTTATAGTAGTATAGTGCTATAAGGTATAGGAGTCTAGAGTTGCTAATACTAAAAAGGTTTATAAGGGGATTAATAGAGGTAAGTAATATAGTATTACAACCTATTATATATAGATAATAGTTAACTAACCTACTTAGGCGTTAGGTAGCTAAGGTAAGGCATTTATACTATAAAACTATAGGAATAATAAGACCTTACTTAGGAATAAAAGAACTATAGTATAAGTTATATAATAATAAAAAGGACTAATAGAAGATAAGTAGTCTTAGTAGAGGATTAATATAAAATAAGTAGTTTACTTTTAGGGATTACTTAGAGATCGTTAGTTTTAAAATAGTAAAACTATTTAGGACTTATATATAGTATAACTTAAGCTTAGCTTAAAGTTAGACTTCTATAGCTCTTTAGTAATTAACTTTATATTTATCCTTAAGATACTTTTAGCTTACTTTTACTATAAAATTACTTATTAAGTCTAAGACTAATTACCTTAGCCTCTAAAGACCTTATCTACTATAGTATATAACTTATAACCTAGACTATAACCCTAGTATACTGTTACTATACGTCAATCCCCAGCTTCTATTAGCAGACCCTACTGTTAGATAGCTGACCATAACATATAGCTAGATATATATATTCTAATGTGCTATCTAGTTACTAACTTATTATCTATATATTTAGTGAAGAGAAAGATGTAGTTAGTAAGGGAGTTTAGTATGAGTAGCTTAACTAGTAAGTTGCTAATCCTTGTATTTGCGCTGGCTGGGATTGGTTGATTGACATAGTATTCAGTGGGACCTGGAGGAGCGTCTGGTGCGTTTTGAGCTGGCGGGTAAGGAGTTCTGCATTCAAGATATAACCAGACTTTATATATAAATACACTGCCCCTGCATTACCATACTACACAAATTTCGCATCCGCAAACTTGTATATCCCCTCGACTCTTTTCCATTTGAGCCCTGTTGCCCTGGTGAACGGCAGCTTGATATGGGTCCGCAAGTCCACGCGCAATGCGGCCCCCCCCTTGGCCCTTCCCTGCAGCCTGTCAACGTGTTCACAAAATAGCTGTTCTTGCTTCGGATCCGTCTTGTGGCCCATGACGCTGAGTTCCGTACCGCCCCGAGAGTCCAAGCACACCAAAGCATGCCCTTTTGCAGTGACTACCTTGAGCGTAGTTATACCGTTGAGCAGAAGCGTCGAGGAACTGATTGGGATGTCGATCGAAAATCCGTCCGTCGATCGACTGAGAAATACCGAGTTATACGGGCCGCGAATCTTCAGCCCGGAACCGCGGCGCTCATCGTGTAATAGTTTAGCGATGATTAGCTGCGGATCTATTCCGGTAATGGACTGCAGTTCCGATACAGAACAGCAGCGGACGCGCCGCCTCAGGAAGTCGTTCCAAGCCCATTCCCTCACGTGCATGCTTTTAGCTATTATCATTATGAATGCAGATACGACCCAGAGATAGGTGGCCAAGTTCGAGGGATCAACACCATTAATGCGCTCACCAACGCTGAAGCCGATTCCTAGGCCACCCCCTGCAAACAGAACGGCGATGGCTATGACGCTCCAAACGTACCATCCGCATTGGACTGTGACGTAGTTCTCATCGACGACCCATTCATCCATGTACTTTGTTCGTTTTTCGAGCTCCTGCATTGTGCGCTTCGCGTTGTTATCAGAACCTGCCACCAGACTAGCGCGAGAGAAAAAGCCAGAGTCAATGGCTTCGGACAGCGGAAGAACGTCGCGTTTCCCATTGTCTGCGTCGAATGGGTTGGTGTACATGCGAAAGAAGGCGCTAAACTGTCCCTCCTCATACGGCTGGACCTCGTCTCGAATAAAGCCCGTCATGGCCATGACGTGGCGGAAGTTCGTGAAGTCGGTCACGAAAATCGGACTCGTCGTCGTTAGAGGTACCATCACTGTGATAATTTCGTCCATTAAATTTAGGCACAGAGATCTTTTTTCGCGGCCAAGGTCGACATTGGCCGCATCGTGGGCATCGCTTTCGGATCCACAGTATTCCCATTCTAACTTCGTCCTCAGGTAGTCAGAGGACTCTTCATCGTCGCGGTTGTCTTGATCCTCATTGAGGCTTTCAACGGTGTGATTGAGAATGTTGAAGGCCGAATGTGCCGTATTCATGTTGTCAAGATCTGATGTGGCCGAGTATTCGAGGTCTCTGTCTTGGAACAGAAGGGCCTAGGTGTTCACATTAGCTTGATGTGTGAATTGCTTCCTTAGTTTCTAGAGAGATTAGTGTACCGACCTTGAACCCTTCAAATCCAGTTTCATAAGCTACCGCACAAATCTCGAACGTTGTCGCCGGTAGGCCAGAGAGGTTGACGAATCTCATGGACGTCAAGATGTATCTCATGGCCGAATTTAGTCCAAACCGAAATTTGCTCTGCTTGACGCAATGCGACGCGATCTGCTTATCTTCGAGCGAAGCAGTGCCTTCCTTTTCGCTGGCTTCAACCATTCTCAGGTACTCCTCACATTCCTCTTCCTCATCTATCTCATCCATGTCGACTGAAGTCGGTGGCCACGATTCGTGCATTTCCGAAAGTCCACCCTGGCCAGCGTTTATAGCAATGGTGGCGGATTCGTGGAGATTGATGAGCAACACTTTGATCTTGGTAACACGTTTGATCAGTACGCTCAGGACGTTCTTCTGCCAGTGGTAGCTGGGCGAGGTTTGCACGACCATCCTGGCCATGACGGCCGAGATGTAGTCAACCAAATGGTACATGGCCTGTATCTCAGAATCCCCGCTGTTTTCCCTGCTCTCGGAGGCATTGTGAGACTTTGTGACTTGTTCAATGATAGCCGAAAGTCTCCTCTTGTTGGTCATTTTGGCGCAGTGCTCAGCATTGATGCACTCGTTGTCGAGAATGCATATTGTAATGGCGGTCAAGATCTTTTGACACAACTTCGAAAGATCTCGGTAGGCCGTCTCCGTGCCGCGCCCGAAGAAGCCATTGCTAGTGAATTTGAGTGGCTGATCCAAATGTTTTCCGACATCCATTAAACGTTCTGTTTCTGCGCGCAAGAGGTCCTCTGGCCTGCATCCAGGACTGATGTATGATGAAAGAGAATCGAACTCAGGGAGCTTATCGGAAGAAGGGTGACTCGGTAGCACCTGGTCGAAAACATCATCGATTTTGCACTTCACAGGCTCACCTCGAGGGTTTGAAGGGTTCGGGGCACATCTTCGGATTTCTGGTCCAGAGATGGAAGGGTCAACAGGTACAACTCGACCGTGACGTCGAAACCGGCGAGAGAATTGAAATGTATGATCAGCAGCGGTTGGAATTGTTGCGGAGCGTGATAGTCTGACCGGGTCGAGATTTGATCCTGTCCGTAGAGATCTGGTTCGGCTCTCAGGGGGGTTGAACCGATGGGCATTTTCCGGCTCAGAGGCGATTGAAGCTACAGCCATAGTGTCTGAAGTTGCTGTGGTCCCGGTCTACCCATCGGTAGTTATGTTCCCTCCAAAATTCACCTGCGCCGTCTGGTAATTAGGATAGGAGAAAATGAGCAAGTAGTAGGACAAAGAACGCAAAGAAAGCTATTCGCACCAGATTCCTCGCAGGAAAGAAAGATGAGTGTGGGAGGCCTCAATCGTGACCTAAAGCATGTGGTTCGCCATGCTGGTTCGCCATGTTCGCCCAGCTGGTCCGCCGCGGCAAGGGCTTCATATTTTCTTCTTGCTTGTCTTGGAGTCGCGTCGAGGCGTTCCATCTTAGCGTGCTTGTGGTGGGGTGGCGACTGTAGCTACTTATTACTGCCTTTTCCGGAAATAGGTGCATGGAAAAGTTTAACATGTTTGGCAGCCGTGTCATGCAGGGCAGTTGATAGAGTCTCTTTGCGCGGTCACCTCTAAAGTGTCGCAGGCTGCAACCCAAGTCACGCTAAAATGGAACGCCGCGACTTGGACCACTTAGGTAGACAGAGCGAGTCGCGGGACGCCTTGCTGAAGGCGCTCTTGAGGCTCATTATGCCAATTGGCGTACTGGCTTACGCAGAGCTGAGGACCGTCAACCTCGCAGTAATGCAACGTTCCCTTCGGCTGAGGCTGACCGTGCCGCCTTTTAGTCACAGCACTGGCCGCCCTACCTAAGCTTTCCTCTACTGTCACATAGCAATCTTCGTCAACAACACATCGCCAAACAGCCATGACACGTGGTAGCATCAACCCAGGTGGACTTCAAGCCTATCGTGAAGCCCTAACTGTGACGACTCAGTCGACAAACGGGTCTTTATCAGCGTCCGACACAGATACCACACAGGTGCCTGCGCCTACAACGGGGCTATCTCTTGAACCCGATGACAGCAGCCGTCGACAGAAACCTAATGATCTTCTGCCGACTCTATCGTTTCCCGAGGCACATTCAGTCGGCTCTCACAGGTTCGAAGAAACTCCAAGCAGGATATCAGAATCTATGAGAGAGAGGGCGTTGAGTGACGCGCACAGCCACTTGCGGCCAACTCATCAGATCCATGAATACTGCTCAGACACATCCTCGTGCAACTATCAGTCGGACTTCGAACATGATAAACCACCGCCACGTCGAGGTAAACGGACAGGGAATCACGGTGCCCACTCAAGCGACAGTGAACAAGATGGAGGCTACGACCACATACAGGCTGAAGCATACGATAGCGACCTGGACTCGGTCATGTCTTCTAACCCAGGACATGAAGCCCATAAGAAGAAGATGCGAAAATGGAAGTCGCTTTCGAAAGGCAGATTCGAAAACATGCTTCTCGACTGCATCGTTGACACCGGTGAGCAACATACCTTAGCCCGTGACTTTTCAGATTGCAGGTATCTGACCACCAAGATAGATCACATTGCTCCAGAATATCGCGATATCTTTGTGGCTAGATCGACAATAGAAAGGCTTGAGCAAGTAACATCATTATCATTGCGACGACCGCAAGCCTTCTCTCGCGGTGTGCTCAAGAGCAACAAAATCACTGGAGCTGTTCTCTATGGTCCGCCAGGGACAGGGAAAAGCCTGCTAGCCAAAGGTATGGCAAAACAGTCGGGTTTCAACATGATCTCGGTTTCGACGTCGGAAATCTGGCAGAAGTGTCACGGCGAGGACGAAAAGATGATCAAAGCAGTCTTTTCCATGGCGCGGAAGCTCTACCCCTGCCTCGTATTCGTCGACGAGGCTGACGCTATGCTGGGCGCACGAAAGGCAGGAGAGAGGAGGCACGTAAGAGCCATGCTCAACCAGTTTCTTATGGAGTGGGATGGGTTAATGAGCGGACTGGACGCCCCTTTTGTGTTACTAGCAACGAACAGGCCATTCGATCTAGACCCGGCCGTTCTCCGAAGAGCGCCGGTACAGATTCATCTCGATGTGCCTACATCGAAAGAGAGAAACGGCATTTTGCGTCTTCTGCTTCGCGAAGAGAAGGTGCAAGGTATTGACTTTGAGACTCTGGCAAACCTAACCAAAGGGTACACTGGATCAGACCTAAAGAACCTCTGCGTAGCCGCTGCCACGACCTGCGTTAATGCTCAGTCAGAAGACACTTCAGACCGTATTCTATTGAAAGAACATTTCTTAACCGCTCGCTCGACTATCCGGCCGACGAACATCAGTACAGTCAACACAAAAGAGATGAAGAGGTTTGAGGACAAGTCGGGACAGGATCAAGTGGGTATTGGGCAAAGGGAAGTTGAGGAATGATTAACTTGCCCAATTAGTTAGGCAGTTGTTTCATGATTAACCAAATCCTCTTGCACTTGTTCCTTGTAATGATAGTCTTTAAAATGTAGGTTGCTTGGCGTTGCCTCAATATCCTGAATTGCAGCATGAGCTTCAAAGTTGGAGGCACAGCAATGATAATACGCTGCACAATACAATGCTGCCACCATTGTTCTTCTTGCTCGCCATATATACCCAACGAGTACACAGTTAGCTGACTGTCACGTGACTGCTTTGAAAATTGTCCAATATGTATTGCCAAGCACGCGCATGGCACGTTGTCTAGAACAAGGCAGCCTCCCACCCTCCCTGTGCTCGCTGAGACTGATCGTATGACAAGGGCTGACAGCCTGACTGAAGCGGTGACACAAATTACGTCGCCCTCTATGAGACATACATGAAGATACGGAGGGGTTTGCTGGCACACACTGATGAGGCAGTGTGCATGACCTCCAGGCAACAGGTCGCCTGATTTCATCAGAGCCGGAAGCACTGCCCCGATTCTCAATTCGGGCTTCTTCAACACTATTCATACCCAGTCTCGTTGGTTAGGCAGGCTTTCGCTGTTTATTTATGGTGACACTACGTAAGGGCTGTTGACGCTCAAGCTTTGTAATTCGAATCTCACTTCGGTCTCTAACAACCAGAAAGTAGTTTCAATCTTTCTCTGTACCATTCATTAGGTAGCACACAAGTCATGCAGACCGACATTCGGCCCTCTCAGAAGGAGAAAGATGACACGAACGAGGCTCTTCAGAAGAATGACAGCATCAAAGACGCGAAGATCAGCGACATGGGGAAGACCACCAAATCAGAACCCAAGCCACCCCAGGAATCTCACGACGAAGAATCTCAAGACGAAGAATCTCAAGACGAGTCGGAGGACGACGAGTCGGAGGACGACGAGTCGGAGGACGACGAGTCGGACGACCATACCGACTGGAGTTCCTCCTCATGGGCTGAGCCCCTGGACGGCTTGAGACCAGAAGAAATTTCTGACGATTCGCCGTCACGACGTGAATGGCTGCGGCAAAAAAGCGAAGATGACGAGCAGAACGAGTGGCTTGACCAGCTCATGTCGATGGTGGGACTTGAGGAGATCAAAGCCCATTTCCTGGCCGTTAAGTTCAGAATCAAAGCATGCAATAACGATATATCCGGATACGGGCGACTTCGCCTGCACCTGGTGCTCCATGGAAAGGATGGAGTTGGTTAGTGCATCACAACACTGAAGGTTCGAAAATTCATCGAAGACTTGGCTGACAGGTACAAACGAAAGGAAAGAGAACGATCGCCAAGCTCTATGCCCAATTTCTCCTATCACTTGGAGCCGTGGAAGAGGAAAGGTTCTCAAAGAGAAGCGAGCAACAAGAATGTGAAGGGGGCAGAAGAAGAGCGACAGTATGTCAGGCACATCAAAACCCCATCCTGCGAATTTCTGTTATTAACTCGGAGTAGATCATCTTCTATGACAAGGCGAGCAGCATTGAAACCCCCGAAAAGTTGGCCGAGGTCATCAACAATCATGAGAATGCGGTGCTGATATTTTCTGCTCGAGCATCATCTCTGATTAGTCTTATGGAAAATAACGAAGAATGCTTGAAAAAGCTTCATGCCCCCTTTCGTATCCGGGACTACAACAACGATGAGCTGATGCGACTTCTCGTTCGTGTCATGAAGAAGAGGGATATATCCGTGGATGGGGAATTTTCTGACACAGGACTCCAAGTCATTGTGCGACGCACTGCTCGTGTGAGGTCATCATTGACATTCACGAACATCCACGCTCTGGAGGCGCAGCTCGATATGGTGTGCAAGCGACGAGCTTCTCGACTGCAAGGTGAAAACAATCAGTGGCTAAGAAACTGTCTGGGCGAGCAAGCAGTTTCTTTAGACCAGAGAGGTAATCATAATAACGTTAAAAGAGAAAAATAACTGCTAAAGTTCATCCAGACGTTGTGCTCACAGCGCAAGACATCATCGGTCCAGAGCCCAAGGATATTAGGATTGACAACAAATTTTGGGGAATTCTTCAAAAACTAATTGGACTCGACAAGGTCAAGAGCGAATGCGGTAGTCTTCTAGACCATGCTCGTTTTAACCACAGCCGCAGGATGAGAGGGTTAGAACCAATGAAGGTGAACCTGAACCGGGTGATTCTTGGACCGCCCGGGGTCGGGAAAACAACCATTGCTCGGCTCGTTGGTCAAATCATTGCCAGCCTCGGACTCGTCTCTTCCAAAAAGCTCATGATTAAAAATGCGGGCCACTTAATGAGCGTCAATGAAGGCTATACTCGGGCAATGACGTCAAAGCTTCTTAGAGAAGCTCAAGGGCAGGTTTTGATCATCGACGATGCACATATGCTTTACAGCGGCGGCAGAAACGGTCATAATATCACAACGCCTAATCAAGTCGCCGCTGTCGACGCGCTCGTTGCCGAGATATCGACAGAGCCATCAGAAGACAGATGTGTACTTCTTGTTGGATACGATTATCGTATGGAGGAGCTGTTCAATAACAGCAATCCCGGCCTGAAGCGGCGTTTCCCCCCCGAAGCTGCCCTGAGGCTCGAGTCCTACAGCAAAGAGGAGCTTCGCGAGATCTTGAAGCTCAAACTCGACATATATGGCCTGGATATGACCAAAGATACCGCAACAGTGGCTCATGATGTTTTGGACCGCATGCGCATGAGTCCAAAGTTCGAAAACGCGGGAGCAGTCGAGACTTTGGTCAACCTAGCTAAGCTCCGACTTCACTCACGTCTCAAGGAGACTTGCTCATATGAGTCTGCTATCACAACAACCACTTTGCAGCCTGTCGATTTTGATCCGGAATGGGATCGGGCCTTGCGGGCCGATGACAGCCGCGCGAGCCTCTTCAAAGATTTCGTCGGATTCAAGAAGATAATCACACAATTTGAAGGCTACCAAAATCTGGTGGCAGGCATGCGACGGGGCGATATTGACCCTCGACCATTCGTTCCATGGAACTTCGTCTTCACGGGCCCTCCTGGGACTGGAAAGACGTCAACCGCCCGTAAAGTTGGTCGTCTTTACTACGACATGGCCTTGACACCCACCGCCGATGTTGTCACCTGCTCAGTCACCGATGTAGTTGGACAGTACCTTGGGGAAACAGGTCCCAAAGTCCTCAGCGTCCTCGAGAAGGGTCTCGGCAAAGTCCTGTTCATCGACGAAGCTTATCGACTAGCCAGCGGCGTTGTCGGACGAGGCGGCTCTAATTTCCAGAAGGAAGCGGTTGATGAGCTGGTTGACGCTATGACGAAGCCTAGATATGCGGGGAACATGGTCATCATCCTCGCTGGCTACACGGCCGAGATGGAGCGGCTGTTGCGGACCAACCCGGGGCTTCGGAGCAGGTTCTCAACCCATGTTGCTTTTCCGCCCCTAGATCCGCACTCATGCTTATTGCACCTCAAAAATCAGATACGTAAGCTGAACATTGATCTGGTGGATTTCGAAGATCCTGGCGAGGAGAATAAGAAAAAGGTACACCGGTTGTTCGAGAAACTTGGCAAGACAAGAGGATGGGCGAACGCTCGTGACATCGAATCACTAGCCAGAACCATCATCAACAGTGTGTATATGCAACAAGGCAGAATGGGGGAAGAGGCAGACCTGAGCGCGCTATCAATCAACACACTGGAGTTGATTAAATTTCTCCAGGACATGCTGCGGGAGCGAATAGCGGTTCCGGATATTGGATCAGAGATATGATTTCCTGCTTGTGTTGGTTTCGCTTTTCTAATGTGTTTGCACCTTCACGTGTGCGCCTTTAGGCTAATAAATAGAAAAAAAGTCTATTGAAATAAGAGAAGTGTCCATAAGTAACCTTGCTCACGTCTAATCATTACACCACGCTGATACAGAAGAAAGAAAGGAAAATACTCTAATCATCAATCTAAGCCTCCTTGACAGATTCCGAAACCACCTTGGATCCCGTCACAATGTTGCGAGCCAGTGAAGAGATTGCCACGTTGCTCAGCAGATCGAAGACAGAGATATCAGCCTGCAACTCCTCGTAGATCCAAGAGCGCAGTTCGACCGCGAGCAAGCTGTCCACGCCGTAACTGCTCACCGGCCTCGAAGTCTCAATGTTCTCGACAGAAACCATCATGGAGCGAGCGAGCTTCTGCACCAGAGCCGTCGCCACAATCTCAGCCGCGCCGTCGAGGTTTGTCGCCTGCGAGAGCTCGTCGCGGAGCTTCCCGGTTTCGTCGTTCTTCTCCTGCACGACGTGGTGCGTGTCGATCTGCACCAGGTGTGCGAACTTGGCGTCATTGAACCACCAGGGGACTTCTCGGAGCCCTGCGCCATCATGCCGCCGGTGCCGAGGCCCGTGATCATCTGCTTGGGGGCAGCGACGCCGGGGACGCTCTCGTTGGTGATGGCGGCCTGGAGAGTGGCGAGGAACTCGCGCTCGCGGATGCCGATGAAGCTCCAGCTGCGGGTGTTCTCGTGGACGCGGTCGCCCGTCGTCTCCTCGGCAAGGAAGCCGACACCGAGGACCATGCCGACGTCGATCGAGCAGGCGGGGATCCCGTGGCCGCGACGGTAGTGCGCGATGGCGTCTTGGTAGCTGTTGCCGGCGCTGTAGTTGCCCTGGGCTCGGGAACCCGCGATGCCGACACTGGACGAAAGAAGGACAAAGAAGTCCATTTCCTTGGGCAAGTGCTCGTGGAGGTTCCAGCTGCCTTGGACCTTGCACTGCGTAGCACCAAGGAACTGATCCCTAGTCATACCTTGGTAGATCTGAAGAGAAATCCTTGTTAGTCATCTGTCTGAATGGGATGAGAAGAGCATGCTTGACTTACAGCATCATTGAGCACCATGGCGCCTTGCACAACACCCCGAATCTGAGGCCAGGACTCGGACTCGCACCTCTTCAAGCAGGAAAAAAGCTGGGTCTCCTTGCCGACATCACACTCCATGGCCTCGGCCCGGACACCCTGCTTCCTTAGGCGGAAGAGAAGTTCTTGCACGGTCCGCTTGCGGTCACCAGAACGCGAAAGCATCAGGATGTTCTTGGCTCCGGATCGGACCATCCATTCAGCGATGCATCTGCCCAAACCTCCACTACCACCTGCGATGACATAAGTTGCATCACCCCTGAACCCGATCGGAGCAACGGTTGGGGGCGTGGCCATGACGATGTCGTCGTCGTGGGCCTCGAGGACAATCTTGCCGACGTGTCTACCCATCTGCATTAGACGGAAGGCCTCCTCGGCACGAGAAAGGGGAAAGGACTCGGTGGGGGCGACAGGCTTGGCTACTCCAGTGCGCAGAAGGTCC
The DNA here is from genome assembly GCA_028654355.1 of Colletotrichum sp. SAR 10_99. Taxonomy (NCBI): domain Eukaryota; kingdom Fungi; phylum Ascomycota; class Sordariomycetes; order Glomerellales; family Glomerellaceae; genus Colletotrichum; species Colletotrichum sp. SAR 10_99. The sequence goes on from JAQIUT010000096.1 coordinate 58,396, forward strand.
ATGACTTCGGAGAAGACGCGGGAAGCCGCGGCAACGTTGTAGTCAAGCAGATCGAGCATGTTGACAGAGTGGAACGAAACATTGCGCAGGAAAGGCTCCATGTCGAGTCCCGTGTTGCTGACAATGTCCTTCTGACCGAGCTCCACAAAGCGTCCGAAGCGAGCGATGCATCTCCATGACAGTCGGAGTGGTTCACCCGCGAGGGAGTTGAGCACGACGTCGACTCCCTTGGAGCCCGTGAGGCGCATCACACCTTGCACGAATCGCGTGTCGCGACTGTTGAAGATCTGCTCGGAGGGAATGCCGTAGGTGTCGATGAGGAGTTGCTTCTTCTCCTCTGACGACACAGTGGCAAAAGTCTTAGCACCGATGTGCTGCGCCAGGATGATGGACGCCTGGCCGACACCACCAGCTGCTCCGTGAATGAGCAGAGTCTCTCCGCGCTGGAGTCGAGCAACGTTGGAGATGGAATGGTGAGCGGTGCTGTAGATGACAGGCAGCGATGCCGCGGTGACGAGATCCATACCCTCAGGTACGATCTGGACCATGCGCTCATCGACATGAACCAGATTACCCATGGTGCCGAGCTTCCATGTCATCACAGAATCGCCAGGCTGAACCCTGGTGACCTCCTTACCAACACGGTGAACAATACCGCTGCAGTCAACTCCGAGGGCGGGCTGCTCGAGCTGGCCCATAGCAACCATAATGTCCTTGAAGTTCAGACCAACACCTCTGACCTTGATCTCGACTTCGTTATCGAGAAGGGGCTGAGTGGCGCTCTTGTCATCGCGGAAGTGAAGGGTGTCTAGGCGCCCGGGAGTACCGACTGCCATTGTCAAAGGGCGCCCTTCCTGGTAGAATGGCATCTCAGTGGGTGCGGGAGGGGCATTGAGGTTGGTGATGAGGTCGTTCATGCCCTTGTCAAGAATAATGCGCTGCACCATAGGCATGCCGTCCCGAATGGCGACCTCCCAGTCAGGTCGCTCCGCTTCCTTGGAGTCGCAGGCCTTGAGGAAGACCTTGTAGACGGCAGCGATAGTCTTCTCCGAGTTCATCGGCAGGTCGAAGTCGACGTCAAGAGTGGTGAGACCAAGTCCCGGGTTCTCGGAACGGATGCTTCTTGCCATGCCGGACATGAGGTTTGCGGAGGGATTCTCGCTGTTGACGGTGCCACCACGAGTGACGTAGACAGTGTCGCGGGAGGTCAGAATGACATGGCGGAGTGCATCCCAGTCTTCAGCCGACACCGTGGGAAGGCATGCATTGTCCTTGGAAGCGTCCAAGAGAACCAGAGAGGAGCGGTTCTTGAGCTCAAGCTCAGATGTTTCTTGCAGCTGACGGACCAAAACACTGCAACCATTGTCTGCCAGCCTCTCGCTGAGCTTGTCTGCGAATGCGGAGATGTCTGCATCAGGCTGGTTGGGCAGAACAACAAGAGCTTCGTACGGTACAGGTGCCTTGATAGGCTGGTTGGCGGTGGTGACCATGACCCAAAGACTCAGATCTCGCTGGTCTCCGAAGTTGCTGAAGTCCACATCAACACCCGTGAAGCCGGACTTGGCCATCTCGCGATCCCACTCATTGAGAGTCAGAGTAGGACCAAAGTGACGGCCATCCTCCTCTCCTTCAAACCAACTCGTCAGTAGCTGTAAAGGCCGATTCGAGGGAGAGGATGTATCAACTTACCGTACCGCCATCCCTCGAGGGATCCCACAATCATGTGGAACCGCATCTTTTCAGAAGGGTTTGTGATCTCGCTGAGGACCAGCTTTCCGTTGGGCTTCAGCAACTTGCGGGTGTTCTCAAGAGTCTTTCTAATAAACCTCGTCGCATGAAGGACGTTAGAGGCAATGATCAGATCATAAGAGCCTTCCTCAAGCTGCTGCTCCGCAGGATCCTCCTCAATGTTCAACTTCGAGAACTTCATGAAGGGCACCCAGGGTGCGAGCTTCTCGCGAGCCTTCTCGAAGTATCCAACACTGATGTCGGTAAAGGTGTAGCTTTCGAAACGGGGAGGGGTTCCGTTCGAGCCACCGAGAGCCTGGAGGACAGGCAGCGAGGCGCCACCTGTTCCGCCACCGATCTCCAGGATCTTCATGTTCAGGTTCTTGTGCGCCATCACCTCGACGTAGTAGGCCATCTGAGCGTAGTGCTGCTCCGTTCCAAGACCGTTCTTGTAGAAGTTGTGAAGGAAGTTGTCCCGCATGAGGATCTGGAGGGGCGGGATCTCGCCTCTGAGAATCTGGGGCAGGTGCTCTCCGTGCTCAACCAAGGCAGCACCATCAGTGGAGGACTGAGATACCCGCGCAAGAAGGTCAGCCTCTGCCTCCTGGCTCATGTTCAGCTAATCGGCCTCTGGACTCTGGTAGCAGAGATCTCCGCGCTGGCCCATCTGGTAGCATCGTTGCATGTACTCCCAGTAGAGCTTGAAGTTCCAGGCAAATGACATAGCCTCCTCTTGCGGACACTTCTTCATTACTCGCTTGATGTAAATCAAGCATGCGATCTCCAGCTCTCGCAAGACGCTGCGGTCAACTTGCTCGAGGTCACCGACTCTGTCGGCGCAGAGCTTCTTGATGTCTTGAGACTCAAGCAGAGAGATATCTTGTTGCCAGTGGAAGACGGAAGTAAGCTTGCGAAGCTTTAGCATGTCGGCAGCCGAATCGGTTGTGGATGAGGCGAGGGTTGCACTCTTGATGCCCTCAAAGATGACGAGAGGCTTGCTCCACTGCTCGTCGCTCAACACAATCTTGCCCTCCCGACCACCCGTGGCTACGTCTTCGGCACAAGAGAAGCCGGGCAGCTGCACTCCGGGCTCGGTGGGCATACTGGCCGACACGTAAAGGCGTCCAATACCCGTAGGAACCATGGCAGTAGACAAGTCCTCGTCGACTGCAGAGCAAGAGGGAAGTGCCATCTGGATGATGCTGTCGAGAGTGGCCGGATGAATGACATGAGAGGACTCGAACCTGTGCGGCATCGTGCTCTTGGTGTCCTTGATCTCAATCTCACATGCCGACTGGTGATTGCCCTTCTTAATGCTGACCAGACCCTGGAAAACAGGCCCATAGCTAAGTCCGATCGATTCCAGGTTTCCGTAGAACTGTCGCGGGTTCTGATGACGGGAGCACGCGTCGCTGATTCGACGGTTCTGCTCCGCATATTTGTCGGCGAGAATCCGGTCCTCATTAGCGAATGTTGAGTTGGCGGTGTCCTTGTAGCAAATGCGGATCAGACCGGAGCAGTTGAGCTCCCAAGACTCCTTGCGAGAGTAAAGCTGGAACTTTTCCCAAGTAGACGCGTTCGTACGGGAGCCAAGACGAGACAGCTTCACCGTCAACATCGTCTCAACGCCATCCTCGTCCTGTGGAACTACAAGGGCCTTGCCGATGATGACATCCCGAAGCTCGTATCCCTCAATCGCCATGATCATCATGCCAGCAGCCGGGTACAGCATGGAGCCCTGAACTCTGTGATCCTGCACCCAAGGAACCTCAGCAAGCTTGAGGATGTTGCGGTACCTGGGCTCTCGGTCGATCGCCTCCAAGGTCTCGGAACCTAAGAGATCTTTCCGGGGGTGCTTGCGGAAACGGTGGGCCTTCGCTGTGTGTGACTGAGACCAATACTTCAAGCTGTGGTTCCAGCTGAAGGGAGGAAGATCAACAAGGAATGCGCCGGATCCCGAATCACCGTTGACGGCTTGAATGTCGATGGGGTAGCCCAGCTGGAACAGCTTTCCAGCAAGCATCAGAGCTGTCTCTGCTACGTTCTTGCCTCTCTCGAGGACAGACTTGTAGCTCAAGTCAGTGACCGTGGCCGGATTGTCGGAACCATGAGTAAAGATCTGGTGCAAGGGTCCGTGGAGAGCGCCGTGCGGTCCAATCTCGATCATCATGTTGTCTACCTCGGTCTTCTTGTTGGTTCGGCGTCTTGGGCGGTCCTTGGCACCGCCTCCCATCATGGCCATCATGCCGCCAGAGAAGTTGACTGGGCTCACCATGTTGGCAACCCAATAGTCAGGACCAAGCTGCTCGCTGCTGACAATGCCCGGGTGCAAAGACGAAAACATCTTCGCACTGCGAGGGTCCTCGGGAAGAGGTGTGATGTGGCCAATCGACAGGCGGTACTCTTCGGCAACGGCTTCCATGTGTGGAGAGTGGTAAGCGACATTGACCTTGAGCTTCCGAGAAAAGTGACCGTCTGCCTTGATCGCCGAGAACAGCTGGTCAATGGCGTCTGCATCACCCGAGAGTGTTGTGGTGGAAGGGCTGTTCACGCAGCCGACAACTGCCTTGCCGGGAGCATGCTGCTCGATGTACGACTCGGCGTCTTGGGGTCCCAGACTGGTAGCCAACATAGCACCATCCAATGAAATGTTGCCAGCCAAGCGGCCACGGTGAAATGCGATCGCCCAGGCATCCTCTCGAGTGACTGCGCCCTTCGCATATGCTGCAGCGATCTCTCCGCTAGAGTGGCCGATGACAGCACCAGGAACAACGTTCCAGCTTCGCAGGAGGTCGACGAGAGCCACCTGCAGTGCGGTGCAGACAGGCTGGCTAATCTGAGCCAAACCAATCTTTGAAGTTTCCTCATCTCGCCACAGCTCGTCTGCAAATATGGATTAGTGATCGATCAAAGGCAAGGGTGAATAAGAGCTATGCTTACCGGTCAGTGACCACGACGCTCCCATCTCTCGCATGGAGAGATCAGCGGCCTCAAGACTTTCACGGAAAACAGGCGTGGAGAAGAGCTCCCTACCCATGGCTGCCCATTGAGCTCCCTGACCTGTGAAAACAAAGGCGAGTCGAACCTTCTTGCCGTTGGCAGAGCGCACCGCCTCAGCAATTGGCGTCTCTAAAGCCGAGACTGCATCGTTGGAGGAAGAGGCAATAGTGAAGGACTTCCACGGCAACTGGCTACGACGGGCACTGAGCGTGTGGACAAGCTTCTGGAAGATTTCAAATGACTGAACCTCTTTATCGGCATCGAGCTTGGAGGAAAGGTAGGAGGCGTATGCCGTCGAGGTACGGCTGATTCCATCTTGATCGTGGGAGCTCCAGGTCAGAAGCTGAGGCTTGGTCAAGGTGTCAATGTTCGACCTCCACTGGAAAGGCTCATTCTCCAATGACAACGGGTTGACTCCCTCGATGAGTGAAACTCCCGAGTCTTCAGAAAGAGTAGGAGAAGATCCGTCAGAGACTTGGACGTTGTGATTCAACAGCAACGTCATTACAGTTCCGAACCAGGGTCCCGCAGGCTCTGGGGCCCCGGAGACCCGGAGTCGACGTCTGGATCGTCAGAGTTCATGCCAGCGTTGGCCAAAATGACGTTCCAAACGTGTACCGTTGGCGTGAGGGGGAAAGGGGATGATATTGTGGACATGGGTTATCTGACGTCTTGCAGTCGATGAGAGGAGTCTCAAGTGTAATAGCCAAAGACAGAAAAGTGCACCCTTGCCGCCATGGCGTTAATACAACAACAACAACAACAACAACAACAACAACAACAACAACAACAACAACAACAACAACAACAACAACAATAACAACAACTACGCAAGGTACCTATATAAAGCAGAACCCCCTATATAATAATAGAGTTATCTAAACTAATACTTTAACCTTATGCTATAATTAGTTAGCTAAAGCCCTATTATATTATTATATATATATAGATAGTTTAATAGTAAAAGATAAGAAAAAGGGCAGTCTAATAATATTTCCTAATATTATTCTATTATTCTATCTATATAGAGTTATATAGAGGGTTAAATATTTATAATTCTACTAATATTTATCACCTACTTTTAGCTACCCCCTACTTTTAGCTACCTTAAAAATACTTCACTACTATAATAACTACTAACTTTAATCTTCTATAACTTTACTAATTTTATTTTAATTACTATTATCTTTCGCCTATATCTTCTTCTAATTAAGATACCTTAATATACTAAAAATAATATTAACTAGTAGTTTAATTTAGCTGGTAGGAGATAATATAGGGTGACTAGTGGTAGGCATAGCTCTCTAGGGTAGGTAAAGCTAACCTTAATCCCTAGCTGAATATAGTATATAGGGCCTCCTATTTCTATTATTAGCTATAAGATTATAGGTATTCCTTATAAAGCTACTTAATCCTTAGTAGAGTAGGTAGTTAATCTAATAGGACTGAGAGACTTTATTTGCTATCTAGGGAATATTTTAGAAATATTAATATATATTATAAAGAGAGTATAAGCTTTAACGGTATAGTAATAATAGTTAGGGATTACCTTTTTTATTTAACTTAGAAGTTAAGGTTAATATAAATTAATAAAAGTTTATAATAAGTATAAATAAAAATTATTTATAGAAGAGGATAGACTTAAAGCAACTAAGGTGTTATACCTCTAACTTATAAATATTAGGTAGAGGGATAGAAATAAATAGTATTTATTAATCCTAAATACTATATATTAGAGGGTAGATTAATAATTTATCTAGAATATCTATAAATATAAAACTAAAGCTTTATAACTATATAATATATATATAGTAATTACTGCTGATATTCCTACGCCTATTAGTATATATAAAGTGTAGTAAGTTTATATAAGGCTATTAATATAGCAGCTAATAATCTAATAAACTCTAGCAGCTATTAGATATTATAATCTTAAGGCTTTTTATGCTCTACTTAGACTTAATATTAAGTGTTATTAGTAGTTAAGATATTATGCTGTAAATCTTATATATATAATTCTAAAGGTATATCTTATGTTTAAGCGTTATATTATAAACCTTATACTCTACTCTATTGCTATCTATAATTTTATATAAATATTTATATTAGAAGTAATTAGTTAAATTATTAGATATATAAAACTTATAAGTAAGGTTATCTAATTAATCCTTATTATCTAAAGGTAGATTTATAACCTAGCTGATATATATAAAGTATCTCTTTAGTTTTTATTTTTTACTAGTAATAAAAATAGATAGTATAGTAAGATATAATAGACCACCCTCTAATAAGTTATATAATAAGTTAGAAAGTATAACTTTTAGTATTAATAGAAGGTGAGATTAGTATATAGTATATCCTTTCTAAATAGAATAATATATAGATACTATATTAATAGTATTATCTCTCTATTAGTATTAACCTTTAAGTATAGTAACTAATAGAGCTATAAGCGTTATAAGTAATTACTTTTATACTAAACCTTAGGGATAATATATATCTACTATTATAGGCTTAGTAAAGCTAATACTATATATCTAGCACTTAATATTATTTATAGCCTATATACTAGTCTACTTATCTCTAATTTACTATTTCAGCTCTTTCTTTAGCCTCTACTTTTTATTCTATATCGCTTATAGCTTCTATATACTATTAAGAACCTAAAGGAAGTCCCTAAATAGCTTTTATTAGTATCCTAATTATTAGGTATATCGCTATAGATATAGACTGCTCTAGTATAAGATTAATAAGGTAGCACTTAGAGATAGAGTAGCTAATACTATAAGCCTGTTTTATAAGCGCCTACTAAGGCTTCTATCTTTAGAGGATACCCTAAAGGTTAGTAGAGATATTCTGCCTAAAGTAGTATCTTTAGAATAAATTAGAGTTACTATATCTTATAACTAGGTTTCTAAAGGTCTTACTAATATTAACTATTATAGTAGTTAGTATAACTAGTTATTAATATTTAAATAAGATAAAGTACTTTAGTTAAATATATTAGTTATATTATATTATAAGCTATAAGCTATTATAAAGTATTTAAACTCTAAAATCTCACTAATTCTCTTAACCTACGCTACTATTATACTAGAAGATATATATCTATTAAGTGAAATTTAATAGCTTATTAATATCTCTATAGCTTAATAGAAAATGAGGTATTATTTAGACTTTCTCTTAGTAATAAGAGAAGCTCTTATTTATTAAGATAGATATTAAGGTTATAAAGATAATATAGTAATATAAGGTTAGATATATAGAAAGCTTAATATTAAAAGAGGATACTTAAAAGAAAGATATAGGGACTTAAGAGTAAGGATAGATTAAATATAATCTTAGGAACTATATATATTTTCTTAAGATATTAATATATTATATCTATTATAATATAATAGCATTATACTTATTATTCCTTTTTACTAAAGTATATCTTAGTAAACTCTATAGTAAACTATAGAAGAAGCTTATATAGCTTACTTAGATCTCTCACTAGAGTAACCTTAATATCTTTAAATTATAGGTTTAATATTATTTCTAGCTAAGAACTAGCTAAAATAAATAAGAAGAGAAAGAGTATAGTAAGGATATATAACTCTCTTAACTTAAATAACTTCTTTATTATATTTAGTATAATTTTAATCTACTACTTAAGATTATTAATTATTATATAGTAATTAACTTACTACTATTTACTTGAATTATATTTCTTTATTAGATTTTATAGGATTTAAACTAATTAGTAGAAGAATTAGTGCTAGTTTAAGAGAGATACCTTCCCTATATATACTATAGTTTAACTTAAGGTTAAGCTTATTACTTATAGCTCTCTTAAAGATAAGCTAGAAGACTTTCTAGTATATACCTAAAGTGCTCTTCTTCTTAATCCTATATTTCTTCTTATTATCCTTATTAGCTTTCTAATTTAGAAACTAGTTAAAGAATATATATAGGAGGCTAATAGAGATAGTTATACAACACTATTAGATATTACGCTTAATAATATTATAGTATCTATAAAAATATATTAGCAACTATAACATTAAGGTAAGTTATTAGATCTCACTAATACTACTATTCTTCCACAGCGTTAAGAAGTACTATCATCTTAGGACTATAATCTTAATAAGTGAAGGCATCCTTATTAAAACCCTCCAGCTCGCGCAGCTAGTATTTGGGTGGGTGGATATTCCTGTCGAAGAGCTGGATCTAGTCTTCCTAAGTCAAAGTCGTCATCTTCACAGAGGGGTTCAACATCAGTCGCATCAGTGCCTAAGCCACTATCTTGGTCGTTGTCATCAAAGCAATCGTTGTTGTCGACGTCACATTCATCATCAGGCGAGAAAGAGGAGTCAGAATCATAACCATCCGCATTTCTGCGTTGTCGCAGTGGCATTTTCAAATAAAGGGGCAGTAAGTTCTATCTTGGCTGGTGGCTAGGTAGCTAGTAATTTAGGGAGAACGTCTGCTCAAGGAGTATAGCAACTGCAGTTTATATAGTGCAAAGAAGGAGCAAATATTAGTCCTATTATAATGGCTATTTTTAGCTATTCCTATGCGACACGCACAGTAAGAATCAGAAAATAGAAAACGTTAGCGTAGTAGAGAAGATAACCGCTAGAGATCTAGGCATTTCTAGTAATATAGCTGAGATACTTCGTGAAGTACCCTAAGGTGTATATTTAGGATAGGACTAAGTATAGCGCTTAGTTTTATATACAACCTAGGTTAAAGTAGCAATAGGTTTGTAATAGATATCCTACTGAACTTAGCAATAGACCCTGCTTAAACTAGTGGCAAATAAGCTGTCTCTTTCTTTTAAGAAGTAATAAGTAATAATTCTTAATTATTATTTTATTAAATATATAATAGTTAATATATAGTTATAGTTTTCTATTTTTTTAGGTATAAATAAGATTAAACTTCTTTTTAGTAATATTAAAAGTTTAATATATCCTTTTTTAAAGTTTTTTCAAGATATTTATCTAAAGCTTCTATTTCTATTAAATTAAGTCTATAGATCTTATTAAATCTTAGTTCTTTTCCTTCTTTAAGAGGTATCTTATAATTAAAATTAATATATTTAGGTAGTTTAGTTTTTTAATTTAACTATAAAAAGTTTCTTATAAACTTTATACTCTCTTAAGATAAATAGAAGTAGATTATTCTTTTATTTATATAGCTTCTTTTACTTTAAAGTAATAAATATATTTCATTGTTATTCCTTTATAAGATCTATTTAAGGCTTAAGTTCTATAAAGCTACTAAGAAATTGAATTATTATAATCTTAATAAAGTTAGCCTTTTCTCTAATCTATCTATAAGTTACTTTTTTATAACTATAGTATTTTTAGTATAATATTATATATATTAAGTTTTATAATATTAAGTTAGAGGTATTTATACTTATTTAAATAACTTATTATAAGAGGTATAATCTTATTTCTAATAGTTCCTCTTTTATATTAAACTTATTCTCTTTTTATAGTATTTAAGGTGTATAAGTTTAGTTTTTTAATTAGCTTATTTATCTTAAGGAAGTAATCTATTTCTTTTTCTTATAATGCTTTTATAATATTATTCTTATAGATTTAAACTTAAAGAGGTTTTAATCTATCTTTTATAATTCTCTAAGTATATACTTTTTCTTTATAGTAGATTTAGTATTTATTATACTAGTATTTATTTTATTTTATTTATTTATTATTAAGATATTTTATAAGGAATTTTAAGTTTAATATAAATTTAACTATATTTTTATTATTATAACTAGTTTTCTATTCTATAAAGATATAAGTTAGATATATTTAGTATATAAATCTTTTTTTAATCTTTTAGAGGTTAAAATAGTAAGTATATTTATTTCTTATATATTCCTTATATTATAAGTAAAATATTAAGCTTAAAAGAGGTAATAATATCTTAAGTCTAAGAGATTAAAATAGGGATAATCTTTAGGTATAGTTATAAAGGTTTCTATATTAGTTAGGGATTTTTAGTTACTATAAAAGTATATTTATTATTTATTTAACTAGAGGTTAATTATATATATCTTAATTTTTATTTTAATTTCTTTAAGTTTATTTTTGGATTCCTCTTTAGAGCTAATGTTATCTATACTAAAAATAAGGTTATAGGCGATCTCTATCTAAGTATATTAGTAAGTAGTATTATAAAGTTTATTTAAGTTATATAGAGAATTTTTTCCTCTTCTTAAAATTTAATTATTTATAAGATTAAATAGGTGTTATTTTTTTAGGAGGTTATATCAGTATTTTAGTTCTTTATTAGATTTTCTTTAATTTATTCTTTAAGATTTTAGTTAATATATTTAATTTAAGTAGGGTTTTTATATATATATTTTTACTATTTTATATATAAAAGTATAATACTAAGTTATCTTTACTATATAGGGTTATAAAGTTCTTATTAAATTTATTCTTAATATATAGGTTTAGCTAAGTAGAGATATATAAATTTTTACTTATTATTGTTTTTTATTTCTTAGTTATATATAGGTATATAAATAGGTTTAAATTATTAGATCTAAAGTATTATATTAAGTTATTCCTTAAGTATTCTTATAATTTAATTATTAATAGTATATATTATTATTCAGGTTTTAAAGTTAATATCTAAAATACTTATATTATATTTAAACTATTTAAGGTTATTATTCTTTAGATAGTATCTTAATATTTCTTTATTTTTAAAATAGATATAGTAGCTGTTATTATAATATTTAGTTTATAATATAAATATATAAAGTGTTTTAGTTATTATATTAACCTATTTTATATATTTTAAGATTAGTTTTTAGTTTCCTTTCTTAATCTATTAGTAGTTATAAGTAATATATCTTTATTTCTTATAATTATAGTATTTAGGGTTTTAAGGTTTCTTTTGATCCTTAATAGTTATACTAAGATTTATAGGTTTATTATAATATCTATAAGTACTGCTTTATTATATATTATTTTAATTATTATACAGTTAATTATTATTATATAAGTTATTATAGGAGTATACTTAATTATTTACTTTTAGCTACTATTAATACTTATAGCTTATATTAGAGTTTTAGTATTATTCTTATTTCCTTTTATAGTATTAGTTATTTTACTTAATAGTATATTTAATATAGTTAATAAAACTAAGTAGTTTATTAACTTTATTAAGTTTATGCTTTATATATCCCTTAAGTTCTAAGTAAAAAGTCTTAACTTTACCTTTTTAATAAGGTTAAATATAAAGATAATCTAATAGAACTTTATAATATAAGTAGATATAGATTTAGTTTAATAAAATTATCTTAGTTCTCTTTAAGTTTATTAGGTTTTATTAAGTTCTTAGAATATAAATTATAAAGCTTACTTATAGCTTATAAAGCTATAAAATATATTCTTAACTTCTTAAATATATTAGTTTAAAGTCTAATAAAGTACTTATTTTAGAGGGGTTTAAACTAAACTAAAGTTTTTTCTTATAAGAAGGTAGCTATATAAACTACTCTCTCTATTTTATTTTAAAAGCTATTATTATAGAAAATATAATATATATATACTTATATTAAATATTTTTTAAGTTTCTTAAAGTTCTTATTAAAGAGGATAAGTAGTATAAGTTTAAGATAATCTTATCTTTTTATTAAAGCTATAATAATAGTTTAAAAAGTTTATATTTCTTCTTCTAGAGTATAAATTTATTTAGTATATATTTAGAGTTTAATAAAAGCTACTAAGTCTTTATTAAATATATACTATATTTCTTTAAAATTATTATTAGTCTTTTTAAGTTAATACTTAAGTTCTCTAGTATTATCTTTATTATTTAAGTTATCTTTTATATTTTAGTCTCTAAGCTTTTAAGCTAAATTTTAAGAAGCTTATCCTCTTAAAATAGATAAAGATCTAAGAGTAGGAGATTTAATAGGAGTATAAGAGGATATCTTATTTATACTACTTAATAGGTATTAATAATTAACTTACTAAATAAGAGTAATTAAAATGTTATAGTTAGCTATTTAATAATAAGGTTTATTAATAGAAGCTAGAGATTAATATATAGTAATAGTAAATTAAGCTTTTAGAGGTTAAACTAATTGATTTTAGACTTAATAAGTAATTTATAGTAAAAATAAGCTAAAAGTATCTTAAAGATAAATATAAAGTTAATTACTAAAAAGCTATAAAAATATAGCTTTAAGTTAACCTTAGGTTATATTATATATAAATTGTAAATAATATCTTTTATCTACTTCTAGGTAATTACTTAGTGTTACAACCTGTTATATAAAGGTAATAGTTAACTAACCTACTTAGGCGTTAGGCAGCTAGAATAAGATATTTATACTATAGAATTATAGAAATAATAGGGACTTACTTAGAAATAGAAGAACTATAGTTTAAGTTATATAATAATAAGATAAGAATAATTAGTAAAGTATAATAAGAAGCGCTTAGTAATCAGCTAGTAATACTAACTTATTATAATTACTTTATATACTTAAGTGATTATATAGGTAAAGGGAATCTATTAAGTTAGACCTATATATAGTATAACCTAAGCTTAGCTTAAGGTTGAATTTCTAAAGCTTTTTAGTAATTAACTTATAATTATCCCTAAAAATACTTTTAGCTTACCCTTACTATAAATTACTTATTAAGTCTAAAACTAATTACTTTAATCTCTAAAGACCTAATCTATTATAGCTTATAACTTATAACTTATAACTACACCTTAATATATTATTTTAATATTAATTCCTAATTTCTATTAGTAAACCTTATTATTAAATAGCTAACTATAATATTTTAATTACTCTTATTTAGTAAGTTAACTATGAATACTTATTAAATAATATAGATAAGATATCTTCTTACGCTTTTACTAAATTACCTACTTTCAGAAGTTCTACCTTTTTTAAGTAACTAGTTAATAACTTAGTTAAAAAACTTAAAAGAGGTTTAACAATAATTAACTTAAATAATAAGGTTATATCTAAAAAGGAAACCTATAAGAAACTTTAAACCTAAGTTAGGAAAAGAGATAAGGATACTACTAAAGTTTAAACTATATATAATAAAATAGTTACTAAACTTTAAGAACTTAAGTAGATAATCTAAAAATTTAGTAATAAACCTTAATGCTTTATAGACTTTAAAAATAAAATTACCTACTTAAGAGGATAAAGCAGTAATCTAACTATATAGGAACTCTAAAATAAAATTAATACTTTATAGGCTGCTACTAATATTATTATTACCTCTATAGGAGGATAATAAAAGCTTAAGCTTAGTTAGTTAATAACTTATAATAGTATTTTTAGATCTTTTAAAGGATTCCTAATCTAAGTAAAGAATTACTAAAACTTCTATTATAATAACTTTAATAATAAAGTTAAGAAAGTAGTTTATATAGCTACCTTTTTAGGAGGGAAAGCCTTTAAGTAGCTTAAACCTATTTAAGAGGAATTTCTTTAATATAAGATACTAAATAAGTATTTAATAAAAACCTATTATATCTATAGTAGTTTCTAAAGATTTAAAGATACTTTTAAGTCCTTTTTTTAAGATCTTAATAAGAAAGAATAAGCTAAATAAGACCTTATATAGCTATAATAGACTAAGTTAATTAAAGAATATATAGCCCTATTCCAACACCTATATAACTAACTTAATCTCACTAAGGAGTTTAATGTTTTTTAGTTCTATTAAGGACTTAAGGATAACGTTAAGGATAAGATTATTAAAGTTAACTAACCTAAAAACTTCCTTTAGTATACTAACTTAGTAATTAAGATTAATGATTACCTTTTTAAGAGATATAGAGAAAAAGGTAATAAGTAATAAAACTTAAACTTTAGATATAAGTATTAATAGTAACCCTAATAGAAGTTTATTAACTAATAGAATAATAATAAACCTTATAATAATTAGAATAATACTTAATAAAGTATTACTTATAGATAATATAGTAGACCTATAGATTTTAGTATAGCTATAAAGGACTAAAAGAAACTATAGAACCTTAAGTATTATAACTATAATAAATAGAGATATATTATATAAGATTATTACTAACCTAAGAAAGGAAATTAGAAATTAGTTCTTAAGTATACTAAATAAGTTAGCATAATAACTAAAACACCTTATATATCTTTATCTTAGACTAGATATTATAATAATAAATATTTATTCTATTATAATAATAAAGAAGCCTTAAGATATTAGCTTAGTAACTTAGATTATAGATAAACTAATTATAATATAATTATCTTTAAGATTAAGACTAAAACTCTCGTTATAGCTTATTAGAGTAATAATAAACTTATTAGAAAGACTATTAAGTAATTAGATAAGATACTATAAATATAATAATTAGTACTTATTAATACCTTTATAATATTATAGTAAATATAAGACTAAGAATTAGAACATAATAATAAATAGTAAATTTTATACTTTAAAGTAGCCTAAACTATTAAACTATAATAAGTATAATAAGAACTAAATAATATTATATAGTATTAGTAGATTAATACTCTAACTGCTTACCTTAAATAATAGAAGTATATATATAGAAACCTTATTAGAATTAAATAAATTAATTAAGAACTTAAAGAATAACTTAAACAAAAGTCTAATAAAAATTTAGATTACTAATATAATCCTTTAGAAGAGTAGTATTTACTTAACCTTATAAATAATTAGATTTTTAGAGAAGGAGAAAGTTTACTTTATAACTTAGATAAACTTTATAATATTACCTATTAATATACTTAAGTAGAGATTACTTATAGGTTTATTTCTAGTATAGATAATATAAGCTTTAAAGAGGAATCTAAGGATAAACTTAAAGAAATTAAAGTAAAAGTTAAAATATACTTAATTAACGTTTAGTTAGATAAATAATATATATAGTTTTATAGTAATTTAAAATCCTTAGAGGATATAAGAACTCCTATAAATATACTTAAGGATTACTCCTACTTTAAACCTCTTAGACCTAAGATATTAATACCTTTTTTAGGTTTAATATTTCTACTTATAGTATAAAGAATATATAAGAGATAAGTATACTTACTATTTTAACCCCTAGAGGATTAAAGAAGGACTTATATATTAAGTATACTTAATATATATCCTTATAAAATAAGAGATTAGCTATTTTAATAATAATATTACTACCTTCTAACTAAATCTTAAGTTTCTTATAAAATACCTTAATAATAAACAAATAAAATAAGATAAATACTAATATAATAAATACTAACTTTATTACTAAGAAAGAGTATATACTTAGAGAATTATAAAAGATAGACTAAAACCTCTTTAGATTTAGATCTATAAAAATAGTATTATAAAGGTATTATAAAAAGGAAAATAAATCACCTCTTTAAGAAAATTAAGCTAGTTAAAAAACTAAACTTACTTATTAATAATAGATTAAAATAAATAAAAATAATAAGGTCTATATACTTAGCTTCTCTAGACTAAAAAGTATACTTATAACTATTAGTAATAATTAATAATAATATAGTAATTATATTAGTTAATAATAAATTAGAAGGAAACTTTATTTTACCTTAAGTAATAAATAGATTATAACTATTATAGATAAAAAAAAAGGCCTCTAGCTATTCACTATAATTTTTACTTGCTTAGAGCGACAGACCTCCTAACTCCACGCCTCCTCATAATACACACAGCCTTTAGTTATATAATCCCTAATAACCTCCTAAGTCTCTAACTATCTCTCCTAACCTCAGCTATACTTATATATATACGTTAACAACTTCACTATCTTCAACTTTACTTTAATAACAATATAGTTTATAATTACTTAATTACTAACTATAGAACTATTAACCTATCCTCTCTCTCACACATCACCTACGCCGCTATTAAACACTATCCCCATTACTACTTCACTATCTACTATTAAGTCGTCACTATTATTATCTTCTTATTTAATTAGGCTAGCTAACACCTTCACAGCTATACTATCATTAGTAACACTCTCTCTATTAGTTAGCATAAAGCGCACTTACTAATCCCTACTAAGCTTATACTAAAGCCTAGGCTATATCTACCTTAGCATTATAGAGGGTTTATGTAAAGAAGGGCTACTCCTTAAGATAGCTAGAGATATATATAGCCTCTACGCTAAGGCTATTAGGTCTTCTTATCGCTATAATTACTTAGTAGATAGGATCCCCTAGAGGGGTATTACTAAAGGCTCTATTTAATATAACCCTAATAAAGCGCTTCTAATTAGAGATAAAGTATATACTAAACTTAAAGGTTTTATCTAGTATATAGATATTATTCTATATAGTAATATCCCTAGCTATATTCTTAAAGAAGGGTATACTTTATATAAGGTTAGTATTCTTATATTCCTTATGTAGTATAGATATTATAAAGGATTTATTATAGGTTATAAGGATAGGTTATTAATATAGGTTTAAGGGTGAGGAAGAGGAAGAGGGAAGGGTATAAGGCCCTATACGCAGCAGTAGAGCTTTTTATGCTTCTAGCTATAAGAACCTCTTATAATAACCTCTTTAGTTGAGGAGTTATCTCTATTTAGTAGCGTTACTATAAAAGCCTTAATAACCCCTTTAGCCCTAATATGATCAGCCTTACTATATGTAGCGCTACCAGCCCTACGCTATGCAGCTAGCGCTATTGCTGTTCTACTAGTCTATTTAGCTAAGGTACGTTTTAACTTTATAATGTTTAGAGGGTTTGCCTGCTAGTAGGAATATATAGGGTTTCTATACTGTTTTCCTTAATTACTAGAGGGCATAGGTTAAAGTGCCTATATAGTGTTTCTAGAATTATGCCTGCGTATAGAGTGAATTTTGCTATAGTCTTTTTATAGGGGGGCTGCGTTATAACTATAAACTTAATAGTTAAAAGTTATAATAAAACCTCTTTTATCTTAAGATAATAGATATATCTTATAGCTATTCCTTTATAAAATCTATTTAAGGCTTAAGTTCTATAGGGCTACTTAAGGACTAAATTATTATAATCTTAATAAAGTTAGCCTATTTTCTAATCTATTTATAGGTTATTCTCTTATAACTATAGTATTCTTAGTATAATATTATATATACTAAGTTCTATAATATTAAGTTAGAATTATTTATTTTAATTTAAGTAACTTATTATAAAGAGTATAGTTTTATTTTTAATAGTTCCTCCTTTATATTAGACTTATTCTCCTTCTATAGTATTTAAGGTATATAAGTATTATTTCTTTATCTATAGTAATTATAGTTTATTTACTACTTAAAGTAAAATAAAGTTTCCTTTAGATTTACTATTAATTAGTATAATTACTATATTATTATTAATTATTACTTATAGTTTTAAATATACTTTCTATTTTAGTTATACTAAATAGATAGACCTTATTATTACTACTTATTTTAGTTCTTTTTTAGTAAGTAAGCTTAGTTTTTTAACTAGTTTAATTATTTTAAAGAGGTAATTTACTTTCTTTTCTATAATACTTTTATAATATTATTCTTATAAATCTAAGTTTAAGGAAGTTTTAATTTATTTTTTATAATTCTCTAGGTATATACTTCTTTTTAGTAATAAATTTAGTATTTATTATATTAATATTTATCTTATTTTATTTACTTATTATTAAGGTACTTTATAAGGAATTTAAGGTTTAATTAAAAAGTAATAATATTATTATTAAAATAACTAATTTCCTATTTTATAAGAATATATATTAGATATATTTAATATATAAGTTTTATATTAATTCTTTAAAAGTTAAATTAATACTTATATTTATCTCTTATATATTCCTTATATTATAAGTAGAAGTATTAAGTTTAAAAAAGGTAATAATATCCTAAATTAAAAAGGTTTAAGTAGAAGTAGTCTTTTAATATAAAAGTTAGGGTTTATATATTAACTAGTAACTTTAGATACTTATAGAAGTATATTTATTACTTATTTAACTAAAGGTTAATTATATATATCTTAATATTTACTATAATTTCTTTAAGTTTATCTTTAGGTTCCTCTTTAGAACTAATATTATTTATACTAAAAGTAAACTTATAAGTAATCTATATTTAAATATACTAATAAGTAGTATTATAAAGTTTATTTAAGTTATATAAAGAACTTTCTCTTTTTCTAAAAGTCTAATTATTTATAAGGTTAAAAAGATATTATTCTTCTAGAAAGTTATATTAGTATTTTAGTTCTTTATTAGATTCTTCTTAGATTTATTCTTTAAGCTCTTAGTTAATTTATTTAATCTTAGTAAGGTTTCTATATATATATTTTTATTATTCTATATATAAAAGTATAATATTAAGTTATTTTTCTTATATAAAGCTATATAGTTCTATTTAAATCTATTCTAAATATATAAGTTTAGCTAATTAAAAGTATATAAATCTTTACTTATTATTATTTTCTAATTCTTAGTTATATATAAGTATACTTATAAGTTAATATTATTAGAGTTAGAGTATTTTATTAAGTTACTCCTTAAGTTTTTTTATAATTTTCTTATTACTAATATATATTATTACTAAGATTCTAAAGTAAATATTTAAAGTAGTTATATTATATTTAGACTATTTAAGGTTACTATCCTTTAAGTAGTATCTTAATATTTCTTTATTTTTAAAATAGATTTAGTAGCTATTATTATAATATTTAGTCTATAATATAGATATATAAAGTATTTTAGTTATTATACTAACTTATTTTATATACTTTAGGATTAGTTTTTAGTTTCTTTTCTTAAGTTATTAGTAGTTATAAGTAATATATCTTTATTTTTTATAATTATAGTACTTAAGGTTTTAAGGTTTTTTCTAGTTTTTTATAGTAGTATTAAAGTCTATAGGTTTACTATAGTAGCTATAAGTAGTAATATACTTTAAAGGTTATTTTATTTTAAGGTTATTATAGTTATTTTTATTTTTTATTACTACTTATTAAGGGAACTTCTTATTTTAGTTCTAGCTATAATACTAAAAGTTATAAAGTTACTATTAATACTTATAGTTTATATTAGATTTTTAGTATTATTTTTATTCTCTTTTATAATATTAATTATCTTACTTAATAATATATTTAATATAATTAGTAAAGCTAAGTAGTTTATTAACTTTATTAAGTTTATTTTTTATATATTCTTTAAGTTCTAAATAGAAAGTCTTAACTTTACTTTCTTTAGTAAGGTTAAGTATAAAGATAATCTAATAGAATTTAGCTATATAAATAGATATTAATTTAATCTAATAAAGTTATTTTAGTTCTTTTTAAGCCTATTAGGTTTTATTAAGTTCTTAAAATATAGATTATAAAGCTTATTTATAGTTTATAAAGCTATAGAATATATTCTTTATTTCTTAAGTATATTAGTTTAAAGTTTTACTTAACTACTTATTTTAGAAAGATTTAAACTAAGTTAAAGCTTTTTTTTATAAAAAAGTAGTAATATAAACTACTCTTTCTATTTTATTTTAAAAACTATTATTATAAAAAGTATAATATATATATATTTATATTAGATATCCCTTAAGTTTCTTAAAGTTTTTATTAAAAAAAATAAGTAATATAAATTTAAAATAATTTTATTTTTTTACTAAAGCTATAATAATATTAATAGCAGTTTAAAAGGTTTATATTTTTTCTTTTAAAATATAAGTTTATTTAATATATACTTAAAGTTTAATAAGAGCTATTAAGTTTTTATTAAATATATATTATATTTCTTTAAAGTTATTATTAGTTTTTATAAACTAATACTTAAGTTCTTTAGTATTATCTTTACTATTTAAGTTATTTTTTATTTTTTAATTTTTAAGTTTTTAAACTAAGTTCTAAGAAGTTTATCCTCTTAAAGTAAATAAAGATCTAAAAGTAAAAGACTTAATAGAAGTATAAGAGGATATTCTATCTATATTATTTAATAAGTATTAATAGTTAACTTACTAAATAAGAGTAATTAAAATATTATAGTTAGCTATTTAATAATAAGGTCTACTAATAAAAGCTAAAGATTAATATATAGTAATAATATATTAAGGTTATAGTTTAAGTTATAAGTTATAAGCTATAGTAGATTAAGTTTTTAAAAACTAAAGTAATTAATCTTAGACTTAATAAGTAATTTATAATAAAAGTAAATTAAGAATATTTTAAAGATAAATATAAAGCTAATTACTAAAGAGCTATAGAAGTTTAACTTTAAATTAAGCTTAGGTTATACTATATATAAGTCCTAAATAGTTCTTTAGTTTTACTTATTAATTCCTATATAAATATTAATAAGTACTTAATAACTATTAGTAAGTATTTAGTAACTTTTATTAAGTACTTAGTATTATATAGTACTTACTTAGTCTTATCTTATTATTATATAACTTATACTATAGTTCTTCTATTCTAAGTAAGTCCCTATTATTCCTATAATTCTATAGTATAAATGTTCTATCCTAGCCGCCTGATGTCTAGGTAGGTCGGCTAACTATTACCCTTGTATAACGGGTCGTAACAGTTATGAACCTGTTGATGGTTTTTACCTAGGGACTGAATTATTTGTATGTGGCGGAGAAGAGCTGGAGGCTGGAGTCGCTCGTTTGCTAATGTTCACAGACATCAAGAAGAGAGATAGAACACTAATATCCCCTAGGGGAGATGCTTGTAATATGGGCAAACTATTCTTACTAAAGTCCGCAGAATGCCGCATGGTTCACTTCTTTGTTGTCAGAGATGACAGTGATGGTCCTGAGTCAGCCACTGAGGAAGGCGTTAAAGGGACTGGGAAACATCCAGCCAGCATCTCTGGAGAGAAGTACACATTATATGTGCTTGTTGGAGGCCATAACGAAGGGGGAATCCCTAAGTGGGTCAGGGGTGCATCAAGGATGGTGCTCGCTCTGACGATGGCACCTCAAGGTGTGCACATGGCCCAAGAGCAACTTGGGGGTGAGGTGGTGACATCAGAGGTCAAGATGCCAAGACGGATCGGAACGCAGGTCATTGAAAAGGATGTGAGGTAACATCAACGCCTTAGAGATTTAAGGCCATGGAGAATTTTGGATTTGTCCCGTACTTGCATCACGAATCTGTAAGATAGATTGGGAAGGGAGTTGTCGCAACACGTATAATATGTAACAATAAATTGATTTTCAACCTGAATACCACTACTTCTCGTACCACGGGCCTGGAATATGACTCATGAGGATAGTAGACTCGTCAAGATAGTCTGTGTTATATCAGCTTCGGAGCCTATTGAAGGAACGACTAGAGCCAACGTCTAGGAGCATGCATGGTGCTACAGATGTCAACACCTTTCGTCTCAGAGGATTCTATTGCTTCTGGCAGTGTTTGGTTCTTAGGTAGGGCACTGAGACCAAAGGTTTATAGACAGAAAGTGACAGCGGGAGAAAAAGAAAAGTTCATCGAGAACAACAATGCCATGAGCTTGATACATCATTTAATCAAATCAAAGTCTGATACCAAATGATGTCACCGCTCATTACTTCTACTTATTCTCTGTCTGAATTGGTATTAACACAGCCACCAAGAACTGAAGATCGAATGCGTAAAGAACACCTGCCCAAGAGCCTGGGCAGTATGCTTATCTCTCAGAGCTGACTCCTCAGCTCGGAGCAGTCACAAATCCCTTCGCCATGACCTCCTGAATCCCCTTTGCCCACACATTGGCCATCTTGACATATCCTCCATCATTCGGGTGTCTCGTATCGTTCAGGTCATTAAGTGTTGGTGCATCTGGGCTTCGCATATCGACAAATCCAAACTTTGCGCCGGATTGTTGGAACTGAGCTGCTACTGCGTTGTACTGTTCGTTGATCTTGACACGGCACGCGTCTTGCTCCGGGACTTTGTTGGCGAGGATAGATGTCAGGATTACCGTCGATCCGGGGCTTTGTTGGTAGATCTTGTTGATCATCGCCGTAACGTTGGCTCCAGCATCTGGAACCTCCCCGCCTTTGTTGCAGTTGTTTGTTCCAGCATCGACGAGGACCAAGTTCGGCTTTAGCATGGGAACGGCTTTGTCTGCTGAGTCCGCAATCTGGGCGATTCTGAACCCCCCGGTCGCTTCGACAGCATTATCTGCAAAGTTGCCGTTTGTTCTCGTGCCGACATAAGATATAGTCATTCCCTGGGCGACCAAAAGGTCTTGCAGGTCTTTGCGATAGCTGTTGCCGGTGGTAGAGCCTGTACCGAACGTGACAGATGCACCGAGTGCCATTATGCGCAGCGGCACAGCTGGAGCTGGTGGTGCCTGCCGGGGAATGTTTGGGGCCGCGAGCGCCCCGATACCTCCCAGTAGCGTAACGAGAGAGATGTGCATCGTTGATGAATTTTGTCCAGGCCAAGCTGGTCAAAGAAAAGAATGACAGAATGAAGATGTCCAACGCGTGAAAGATAGCTGCGAATCATCCAAAGGCCTGGATTTGGACATTCAGCTAGACTTATTTGATTGCATGAGCCCATGTTGAGGCGTCCGTGCTGTTCTAAGTTGGGCTGATCTCTGATACTCGCACGGAACCGGATGCGGTTTCACTCTGGCTTGCAGTGTAACAGTCCAATACCATTCATCGCCCAGCCCCACTATGATCTAGAAACTGGACAGTAGTTCGGGACGATGGAAGCTTGGTGCAGATGATCGCCAGGTACCGCAAGAGGGTTTAGGTCACTCGCAGCTGAGACGACCGGGGGTTGCCTGCAGGAACAGCTTCTCAAGGCACCCATCACTGCCAGTAACATTGAACGTTTGCCGAGATCCAAAAGCTAGTACTATTAGAAGAGATGTCTTTTCCTCTATTGGACGATCCTTCGTGCCTGTCATGAATGGCGAGTCTGTATGTGGCCAGTCAGAAGAGCAGCAAGGGCGATAGTTAGGTTCTAGGAACTGGTCAGGCGGAGAGCGAACTTCCCCTATCACTTGTATCCTTCCGTTGACAAATCTTTAAACCTAGTGGTAAAACTGCGACTGTCCACGCGTACCTAGGCTTGCTCTCGTGGTCACCTGGTAGAATTCTGTACGGCTTATCGCACAGGACAACCCATCGAAAATAAGGCGAGTGCCGCCCCAGCAATATGTCAAGTACGAGGCATTCGCAACCGAGGCTCGATTTGCGATGTTCGCCAGGATGAAGACCCTGGGCCAGTAAACGAAAAAGTCCCCGTATTTGTCGGAGCATTCGCAAGGTCTTTTGCGCGTGGAAAGCCACAATCTAGACTGTTTAGCTGAGCAATCACCGCAAGGTTCCTCCATATTCACACTCGGCTCGTCACGCGAGTGGCTACATCTCCCTGAGTTTCTGCAGAACATGAAACTTGTCACATGCCAGTTCGTTTTATGTCAGGGGCCGCATGGGTTGAAGACGACGATCAGACGGAAAGCTGCTCTAATTCAAGCCGAACTAGCCGAGAAAAACGTGGCAGAGATGCAAGACATTGAAACTCAATTGCATTGATGATTATCGGTGCGTTATCGCCTTGATTGTCGAAGTAGATCAGTCACTACGCTGTCGCCGCCTTCACAATCATGGTTGGAGCTGTTTTTCTTTTGTTCGGTTGGGGAATATCTAGGAATGGCAATACTTCTCTTACGACCAAAGTCCTAGTCTCCTGGGATAACTCGTTCCACCCAGCTGTTCTTGTTATTGAATGCTCTCCAAAAGCTGGAAAATCTGTTGACTCGTTACTCCGTGGGACATCAAGCAAGACGGTACATCATCTTCGGATTTTGCTCAGAGTGCGCTGCAGCATAGCAGTTGAAAAGTCATGCATCTGCCCACTCAACGGCCGCCATTACCAACTTGCCGTGACGCTGATCCGACTTCGCACGCCTATGGAGCATGGATTAGTCCTGCCGACATGGACCCGCGAAGATTCAATGAGCGGGTGCAACTGCGTAATCCGGAATGCGGGGGCTTAGAACTGTGAAGTCCGTCGTAGACCCCGAGTGGTCCCACAAACTGTGTTGGTAACTCTAACCGGTGTTTGGACGAAAATCCACCCTCATTGGAAAAAACGGTGAACTCCTGGGGACAAGCTTATCGAATGCCTGTCATTCAAAATCAACCAAGCGGGGGTCAGGTGGAACCTTCGACATCAAGACCAACAGTTGCGCCATTTGGCATTTAGAGAGTCGTATGCTCTCGCTGTCAGCAGACTCAAAGTCCGGGAATTCCCCGGGCGAAATGAGTCCACATATCCACCAAGAAGACCACCCCCAACCTTGCTTCGACCGCGGTTGACGTCGTGGCGGAGAGTCGCCGATGCGGAGGGCGCGGGGTAGGTCGGAGAGGACCCGCCGGCAGTCGTCTAGTTTGTCAATTGGCCACTTGGTTTGTTGAATTGTCACCCCAGCCATCCGAGCTAACATTACGATAGTCATCGGACTATTCTCCGATCTCGCCAGTCAGAGCCGGTTAATGTCGAGTCATGAATCCACAGTCTGCATGTTGTCTCCATGACTTTTTGTAAATAGGACCGATTGAAAGAGGTCCATTTCGGGCCCTGCTTCACCGGGAATGACGTTGATCGGGTACAGTCACCGAAAGAAAATAACGGAAGCCCGGTTTCAATCGCCGGGTGCCATCACGGGAGGACTCTTAAGAGCCGCCTATCCCCATATCACTGGGCGGGCTCACTTCTTGTTGGCCCTCACCGGCATCTCACAGCGATCTCAAAGGCTTCCCGAACTCACAGTTCAGTCAACACCAGCCAGAGATCCAAGATGAAGACAGGCGTTCTCCTTGCGGCCGCTCTCAACGGCGCCTTGGCTGCGGCGCAAACCAACGGGTCTGCTCCGTCGGAGGTCCCTTACTACGGTCGTAGTCCTCCGGTATACCCCTCTCGTAAGTGTCACTCTCAAAACAGGTCGTGGTAAGTTTCTAACATTTCTCAGCCGCTGGTAACGGCACCACCAACCCAAGCTGGGCGGCTGCATACCGTCAAGCTAGAGCTTTGGTGGCAGACCTGACCGTCGAGGAGAAGGCGAACATCACTCGAGGGTGGACCGGTACTTGTGTCGGCAACTCGGGCGCGATCGAACGCCTTGGCATTCCATCTCTTTGCTTTGCGGATGCTCCTGACGGAATCCGCGGTCAAGAGTTCGTTTCCGCTTTCCCGGCCGGTATCCATGTCGCGTCTACCTTCGACAAGGCGTTACTGTACAAGTATGGCAAAGCACTTGGCGACGAGTACTACGGCAAGGGAATTAACGCTGCTCTTGCCCCTTGCGCAGGCCCCCTCGGTCGAGTCGCTCGCGGCGGCCGTAACTGGGAGGGACTTTCGAATGATCCTTACCTTGCTGGCGCCGGCATGGGCGCAATCACCCGTGGAATTCAAGATGCGGGCGTTATCGCCACAGCAAAGCACTGGCTGTTGAACGAACAGGAGTACCGTCGTCGTATCTCTGACCTCGGCGAAGCCATCAGCTCCAACGTTGATGACCGTACGCTCCATGAGCTTTACGTTTTCCCCTTCATGGATTCTCTCAAGGAGGGTGCGGGATCTGTTATGTGCTCTTACCAACGCGCCAACCACTCATATGGCTGCCAGAACTCACACCTCTTGAACGGTGTTCTCAAGACTGAGCTGGGCTTTGAAGGCTACGTTGTTAGTGACTGGGAGGGTCAAATGACTGGAGTGGCCTCCGCAAACGCTGGATTGGATCTGGTCATGCCCGATGCTGGCTACTGGGGCGACAAGTTGGTCGAGGCAGTCAACAATGGCTCCGTCACCGAGGACCGCCTCTCGGACATGGTCACGAGAATTCTGGCCAGTTACCACTACCTGCGCCAGGAGCATGCTTTTCCCCAGCCTGCTATCCACTCCAACTTTCAGAAGGCCTACCCCGTCGACGTTCAGGCCGATCATTCCAACTTGATCCGCCAGATCGGCGCCGCTGGCACTGTTCTCGTGAAGAACGTTAACAAGACCCTGCCATTCAAGAACACCAAGTTCCTTTCCATCTACGGATACGATGCGACAATCAAGGCTATTCCTTGGGAGAACCCTTCTCGCTACGGCGGCGGCTATGAGGTCAACTTTGGCTGGGAAACATTCAACGGTACCCTCATCACTGGTGGTGGTTCTGGCGGCAGCACGCCCCCATACGTTGTTTCGCCTTTCCAGGCCATCCAGGAGCGCATCGCTAAGAATAAGGGCATTCTTCGCTGGGACTTCTACTCCGAGAACCCGTCCCCTCCTTATGTCAACTCTGAGGCTTGTCTCGTGTTCATCAACGCGTACGCCTCAGAAAGCTTTGATCGCCTGAGCTTGACCGATGAGTTCAGCGACAACCTCGTCAAAAACGTGGCTGCCAACTGCTCCAACACCGTCGTAATCGTTCACTCTGCAGGCATTCGCACTGTCGATGAGTGGATCGAGCACGAGAACGTTACCGCTGTCATCTTCGCCGGACTTCCTGGTCAGGAGAGTGGTTACAGTCTGGTCGATGTCCTCTGGGGTGACGTGAACCCCTCTGGCAAGCTTCCTTACACGGTTGCCAAGCTTGAGTCCGACTACGGCGACCACCTGAACTCGAGCGCTTCGGATGACTACTTCCCGGAGAGCAACTTTACCGAGGGACTGTACATCGACTACCGCTACTTCGATGCCCAGAACATCACCCCCAGATACGAGTTCGGCTATGGCCTCTCGTACACCACTTTCGAACTCGCTGATCTAACTGCTGGTCTTACTGCCGCTGCCGACACGGCCGAGTATCCCGACCCCGAGATCGCCATTGTTCAGGGAGGGCACCCATCTCTCTGGGAGACAATCGCTGTCGCCAAGGCCGCCGTTACCAACACTGGCGATGTCGAGGGCGCTGAGATTCCGCAGCTCTATGTTGAGATTCCTGGTGGCGGTGAAGATACCCCCGTCCACCAACTTCGCGGATTCACCCGCATTTTCCTGTCCCCGGGACAGACTTCTCGTGTGTCTTTTGAGCTCACACGACGTGACCTTAGTGTCTGGGATGTTTTAGCTCAGCAATGGCAACTGCGCAGGGGTACCTACACCCTTTGGCTGGGCAACTCCAGCAGAAACCTGTCTCTGAAGACGACTATTGAAATCAAGTAATTGGTAATTAGAAACAGTCAAAAGTTACTGTTAATGAAGTCAATGTAATTTCACGAAGCTGTTCTGTGAAGTGTGTTTGTATGATTCTTGCAAATAATCAATGGCCTCTATGATTGATTCGTGTTGCCAATCAGTCAATATGTACTGACGCCCATCGAAGTTTGATCATACATTTTCCAGGCAAGAAGAGCAATCGGAGATACCAAGCCAAAGTTCAACATTACCCCGGGGAAGGTAAGGCGTATGCTAGCTATGATTTCGGAATTATCTAGCAATTACTTTGTAAAGCCGAACTGCGCCAGGCTTAGTCAGTTATCCTGGGAATGCGAATCATCATGCTGTGCCTAACCACATGTTCGCCCGCACTGATAAGAATAACCGCTGCTTAGTTTGGATTACAAAGCTTAAAGAGGTTCCGAAAGACTGAATTGTTGTGGAGCGCACTCCCAAAGACCGTGACCCAGAGCCGGAGAGACGGCTCGGCGCTAGTCAAGCCACCTAGCCCAACACAAGGCCCGCGGCCATCGTTCGTCCGTGGAAATAGCAAGGCATCTTGGATACCAAATTTGGAGGTTAGCACAGTTTACAACGAGTTTGAGATGTCACTGGTTCATAGTTGTAACATAAAAATGGCCAAGACACGCTGCATTTTCATTTGGGTGAAAATCGTCAGTTTCATCATCGCACCGCACATCCGACATTTTTGAACTGCCTTCAAATCATCTTATCACGTTGCATCACCACAAGCTGTCGAACTTTCGAAATGGCCCGAGTCCTCATCCTTGGTGGAGCTGGCTACATCGGCTTGGCCGTCGCTCAGGCTCTCATTCGTTCTGGAAACTACACTGTCTTTGCTACTTCTCGAAGCGACACGAAGACCAAACTTCTTGCATCAAACGAAGTCAAACCTCTTATCGGAGAGTTGTCTGACATCACCTTCGTCAAGGCTATTATCGCGGAAAGCCGCATCGACGTGGTTATTGATCTTTCCCAAGCCTACAGTGACGCGACCACGATTCTTGAAGCTGTCACTGGAGCTGCTCAGGATAGGGCCTCCAGGCTTGCCACGGAGAACTCCATTGGGCCCAAACTTGGATTTATCTACTGTTCCGGATCATGGGTCCATGGCTCTCCCCGCGATCAGCGCATCAGCGACACCTCGGTCCCCAGCACATTCCTTGCTGCAGACAAGCCCGCTACAGCCGTCGCTTGGCGACCGGCTCACGAGCAGGCCGTGCTGAAGTCTCGGGACAACTTAGATGTTGCCATTGTTCGGCCCGGCGCTGTCTACGGACGAGGCTCTTGGGTGATGACAGCCTGGTGGGGCAAGGTGCTGGATGCAGCAAAGAGTGGCGACGAAAACACCATTGAAATCCCTGCCTACCAAGAGACTCGCACAGGAGTCGTTTGCGTGGACGACCTGGCCGACGGTTTCGTGCGAGTTGTGGACCGTCTTCCCACCTTCGGATCTTGGCCTGTTTTCGACTTTGTAAGCGAGACGATTTCGATTTCGACGATGATGGAGGAGGTGAAGCGTGTTATCGGCGCCAAAGGAGCACTTTCTTGCGTTGGTTGCGATGGCAATCCCTTCTTCGAGGCTCTAGCGTTGATTTGCAATGCGACTTCAGGTCGTGCGAGGGCTGAGCTTGGGTGGATTCCGAAGCGAACAGAGTTCGTGCGGGACCTGCCGCAACTTGTTGCTGCCTGGGAGGCATCGCAGTAGTAGTGATTCAGATGAACAGAGATATCAAGCAGGGCACAAGAACAATATGGATACATATAGTTTACAACAGTTCAATTCATAGAATAACGAGCCCAAACACATATCTATGCAGCCGAGAGAAGCAAAATTCTCGAGACACATCCCCTTATTGAATCATATTGATCTCTTTCTTTGCAACAGCAAGCGTCTACAGATTTGGTGTGGGTCATGTTCCCGAGACGTACTTATCGTAGACAATCCCTTCGAAATTCAAGATTGAAGAATCCGATGCATCGAAGGAATATTCACTTATTGTATCGTTGATGAAGCCGTAAAGAAACCCATCCATCGTCGTTGTGATAGCAGAGAAGTTTGCCACCTTTAGCTCCCCAAATTCTCTCAGCTGAATGTTTGGTATGGTTTCATTGCGCGGCCCAATTATGCGACCAGATATTGTGCCGTTGGAGGAAAGGATGAGGTAAACACTTTCTGTCCAATTATTGCGCATCGTAACGGCAAATTGTTGTTCTGACTCAGCTGCCGAGAGCTCAGGAAGCATGATCCCGTCAAGGATTTCGGAGCCTAATCTACGTCGTTAGCATCCCAAGAGAAGCAAACATCGGTAAAGGAAGAGGATGCTGTAGCATACCGCGAGTCCAAGTATCATTTGTCCCGGCTAATGGATATGTCGCTTCGAGCATGGCATACTCTGTGCTGGCAGCGTCGGTCCTGCCCGTCACTTTAGAAACCACACTGACTCTGTCTAGCTCCACACCGCGTAGTTGAGAAATGATGGCAAGACTTGTTCCGGTCGTGAGATTTGGCAAATGGTGGTCCACCGACGTTGGAACCCACTTATTGCTGTCATTAGAGACAAAAACGTGGCCGTCTGAATCTTGGTAAGCTAGGAGACGGTGGACTCCGAGCCGCTGGAAGCCTTCCTCGTCGTCATAAAACGATTTGCTTATTGAAGCTGCTAGTTGCGAATTGAGAGATGCCGAAAGATTTGCCGTCGCAACGGAGGTTCTTGGGTACCATTCGACACTCCCTCTCTCACTATCATCTCTGATACCATGAAGAATTCTGTCAGTCCCGAGGTAGACGACCATAGTGTCGCCACATCCCCAGTCCGCGCACGAAAGAGCCGCCAATGGGGCGCCAGGTGGAAGCTCGACTCTTTCCTCTTCCTTCGAAGACGCGAATTTGAGTGTCAAGTTGACGGATTTCCACTCTGATGAAGTTGTCATTCGATAGCGTGTCATCAGGGCGCCATTACCGTCCTGAAAAAGGACAGTGTGCTGCATTGACCCATTAATGGTTCTGTTCGCGGCTGCAAGCCTCGTTGTGTCAAGAATGCTTCCTACAACTTGTGCACTCTTGGAGGGGCTTTCCCCTTTTTGCAACCCACCAGCAACACTACCGGCGATGGCACCGATAACCACTAGCACACAGACGACGAGTACGTTAATGAAGATCCGTCGCTACAGACCACAAAACTTCCGTCCTCGTCCTTTCCTTACAGCATCAGTGTCCGAACTCGGTGGTTGCCCATCTGATAGCTCATAACTCTCCCCTGGAGGCTTGTGATGTTTTTTCGTGTCTGGTTGAAGATAGCGACCTTCGTCGTCCCATCTGCTGACTCCGGGGGTAGAGTTTACTTCAATACCAGACATTGCTTCGTGTGGTTGTCGAGGATTCCACTCGAGAGTGCTATAGCCTTGTGTAGTAGCCATTGTTCTGGGATCGATACAGGTACTGGTTGGGATGCGTGTGTCATGCGGTTGTGGGAGACTCCGTAGAAGACACATAGAGAAAATGCGGAAGCAGAACTAACTGTTGTCATTGTTATTTATTACATTTTTTCCCACTTCCCGTCCGCCTCGTTATCAGTACTTAAAATAAGATCAGGCTGCGGAAGATTGACGTCAAGCTCAGCCCCAACTGCAGTATTGCAAAGTAGATAAGAATTGGGGGCTTTTTTGTTCTCATTGGAAGCCCTCTCAAAAGCAATTCCAAATATCTCTAAAGGGAACGATTCTGGTCAGCACTAAGGCACGTACTCCTGCACGATTGGACGTCAGGTGTGAGGATTGTTTGTTGGTTCAATGATCGTCTCTTCAGGCTGCTGAAACAGGACTTGCCAACGCAGCTGAAGGACTCGGCGAAACAGCCCACATCAGGCTTTCCAACACAGTGAACTCGCCTCGAGCTCTCGATATTTGCGCAGTGTGACGTCTTTCCCCTACACTCTTGGCATGCGCGATCGATCGAGCACCCTACAGAGAACGCGCGTTTTTTTTCCAGTGCTAGAGCGATACTTTTTCTTGTGGCTATACATTCTTCCTTCCTATCGTCGTCGCTGCTGTTGTCATCGTTATCATCCCTAATTTCATCGTCGCTGCTATCAATCCTGTCATCACTTCTACTGTTATTTTCTTTGACCTAAGTCACCAAGTCTGGGGTATATAGGGGTACATTCACTGGAAACCTCGGCGGTCTGGCTTTTATTGTTTCCATTTCACAATATTCAAACGAGGTTTATACTCCATGCATTGCTTCAGGTAGACGGTGTGGTAAGAAAGTGATGAGTTGGCTTAGATCGATTGATTTGAGAAGTACGGTCCAGGATTCAA
The DNA here is from genome assembly GCA_028654355.1 of Colletotrichum sp. SAR 10_99. NCBI lineage: Eukaryota > Fungi > Ascomycota > Sordariomycetes > Glomerellales > Glomerellaceae > Colletotrichum > Colletotrichum sp. SAR 10_99. Next base: position 90,591 of record JAQIUT010000096.1, read on the forward strand.
AATATCTATGAAACTTCTGAATCTCCCCATGGGCCATGTCTATTATGCAACTATGATCGACGCTCTCTGGCGGTTCCAAAACCTTATCTTCCATGCCCTTTTAGCGGCAGAATCGTTCGTGCGCTTGTCGGGCTGGAGCTCTTTGATTCTGAATAATTCTCCATACTCACTTTCTCGCTTTTGGCTCAGGATGTTGTAAAATTCTACAAGAACCTCACGATAGCGTGACTCTATGATCTCGTTGATGCAGAGATCTTCGATTTCTGCCTGCTCTTGAAGCGACTCGACGTGTCGTTCGGAAACTGTAGAACGTGCTTGAGCAAATATGCCTGGATGGGCCTGGCGATCTGAGAGCCATTCGGCCGTCGAAGGCTCGTCTTCACCCGCTTGGAAATGAGCGATATCGGAAAGATGATCTTGTAGATCTCTGATTGATGTATCGAGTTTTCGTGTGGCGTATTCATCCATGCAGGCGATCGCGAGATTTGAGTACGCCATTTTTGGTGAGTCTGACTGGACAATATCGAGCGATGCGAAAACAACTTCTAGGTAAGGCGACGCTTGTGATGCAGAAGAATTCAGACTTGGACCTTCTCTGAGTATTATATGCTTTGGGACTTTTGGGGTTTTCAGGGCCTTCCTATGGCCACCAACTTTTCTTTCATGCCATAAATATTTAATCTTCAGTATTATCTGTGATACCTATGTTTTTTGATGACGAGGAATCTTCACCGGACTTCCAAAGAAATTTCCTTTGGCCTCCAAGTTTGAGGTCATGGCCAAAGCTTTGGGGCAACCAAGATCTCACAAAGATTTCCAGGGAGCTGTCCAGGCCGGTCTCAAGCGGCCTCTCAGCCCTGCCAGAGGTTTCACTGATAGGATAAAGGAATCCTACACAACAGCATTGTTCTGATTAGTCCGATGAATAGAACAAATTTCAGCCTCAAGCTTTGACCTCAACCTTTGCGTCACGACACTCCTCTGGTAACATGTGCCGAGGCTATTGTCATATCACTGTTGAACTCCCCATCGCCTCTGATGGCTAGCTGCCTTGTAGAAAACAAGTTGCTTTCTAAGCCGTCTCTAAGCCGTCAGTTTCACACCATGCTTTCCTCTCAGGTAGGTACATACATCAAGAGACGCCAAATCCAGTATACGCCTGCCACAGCTAATCAGATTTCTTTGACCAGAGACTTGCAGTCCTTGGCAGTCATTGGCGCATTAGCGCCGCTTCTGCTGACTAAACTCCCTAAAATGGTTTCCCCCTGCATATCTCAGTCATCAATCTCTTTGACAACATTACAAGAACTCAAATCCTTTCATCGTGATAGCCGCTTACATCTTGAGAAAGCTTAGCTTTTGAGACTGCAAAATGTCTACTCAAAACCTCGAAACCCACCAGGATGCGAAGACCATCTACAACTACCATCGCATGGGCATGCCCCTCCGCCCCGCCTCCGCCGTATTCTGCCTCTGCAGCCTGGATACACGCGTGGCTTCCCGCGCTGCCCAGCTCTTCCTCGACGGTTACGGCGACTACCTCATCTACTCGGGCGGCGCAGGGAAGCTTACGGAGAGTCGTTTCTCAAAGCCCGAAGCTGAAGTCTTCGCGGAAATCGCGCAGGGCATGGGCGTTCCGCACGACAAGATCATTGTGGAGCCCCGGTCGACGAACACTGGCGAGAATGTGCGCTTCACGTATGCATTGTTGAAGGAGAGGGGATTGAAGGCCGATAGCTTTGTGTTGGTACAGAAGCCTTATATGGAGAGACGCACTTATGCGACATTTCGGAAGCAGTGGCCTGATGCGCAGACGGAGTTTACGGTTACCAGCCCTGAGTTCGGGTTTGAGGAATACTTTGACGCAGAAAACCCCAAGGAGCTGGTTGTGAACATCATGGTGGGAGATCTTGTAAGGATTCGGGAGTATCCAGCAAAGGGGTTCCAGATTGAGCAGGAAATCCCGGAGGAGGTGTGGGAGGCCAACTCGAGACTCATCGCCGCGGGCTATGACGGACATTTGCCATGAACAAGGTCACATATCTGACGCTTCGATGTCGTCGATCAGTTACTAGCGGAATAATCACTTCGATGAGTTGCAGATTACAAACATTGAAGTCATACTGGGTTCAGCAAGGGCGTGGGGTACGGGCGGTTAGTGGGGTGTGGGAAAGCCGGCCCGTTGTGGGATGAAGTTAGGATGAGCCCTTATAGGTTCCTAGCCTCAGAACGGCAATGAGACGACATCTGATTCAATTGCATCAACTGCCGGTCTTGTACAGTCTTTTGATGTTCCGTTTGATATACCATGCCCAAACTTCCGAAATCTAGCAGGGCAACCCCTTCTTGTTTACTCGTATACAAGTTTCAATCGGCTCAATGAACATTTGATCTCCAATGTCTTGGCGGACATACGACGTCTCATCCCACCAAAGTTTGCTCTACTCCGTACTTAAGGTTTACGGTAATCCGTGCGCCCGACTTCAAACGATTTCTCGTTACGGGGCTGGCTTGTGAACACTTAAATCTCTAGGCTGTCCTACAGATTTCACGGACGACAGTTTGTCGCGTTCTACTGGCTGGAGCAAGTGTGCTGCTATTCGACATTCATTCTAAATTCACTCTTTTTTCTCGTGCTGCCCTTGACTTTCTCTCATTAGCAAGGGCGAATTCCTGCATCATGATTCGAAATGCTCTAGGCCGTGGGGCTAAACGGGTCCAGGCTCAATCAGCACAAGCCGAAGCTCCCCAATTTGCAGAGGTCACCTGGTGGAAGGACCCAGGGTTGAGAAAGCTGTACTTTTGGTGTGCTATCTTGATGGCCATGTCTGCTTCCACCGGTTTTGATGCGTAAGTTATCGTTATTTTTACTTGGTGGAGGAACCAAGTCAAGCTAACCAACCACCATCGCAGCAAGCTCATGAACACTTCCCAAGTTATGGATCAGTGGCAGACCTCATTTGAACATCCGACTGGAGGAAAACTTGGGATCATCGTTGCGATTCTTGACATTGGATCTCTGTGCAGCTTCTGGATGGTGTGAGTCGAGCAGAAGAACGGATGTCATCGGAGAAGTTGAGCGAAACTGACGATTGACATCAAGACCTTTCTTTGCAGACAATTATGGCCGCAAGGTGCCCATAATTATTGGCTGTGTCATTGAAACTATTGGGGCATTCATCGGCGCTTTCTCGAGCAGCCAAGGAAGTATGTTGCAGTTCAAGATCCACCGAATATTGGCAGCAAAGGCTTACCATCGAATCAACGTGACAGTGTACATGGCCGGTCGGTTCATTCTCGGTTTCGGCAGTTCGTTCAACGGAGCCGGCCTTCTCATCGCCGAGATTGCTCACCCCCAACACCGGGCCAAGATTTCTGCCATTGTCAACTGCATGTATGGCGTTGGGTCCACGTTCTGCGCCTGGCTCGCACTTGGCACCATCAAGATTTCCACCGAGTGGTCGTGGCGTTCCTTGACCATCCTTCAAGCGTTTCCTGGACTTCTTGTGCTGTCCCTAATTTGGTGGATACCGGAGTCCCCCCGTTGGCTTATCGCCAAGGAGCGTTACGAGGAGGCGGAGCAGATGCTTGCCAAATACCATGGAAACGGAGACAGAACAAACGAGACTGTCGCTTTTGAGTTCCGTGAGATGAAGCAAACACTGGCTCTGGAGTTCCAACATGGGAGGTCAAGCAGCTACTTGGATTTTGCGAGATATGCTGGAAACAGGTACAGAGTGATCATCTTGATCTCGCTGGCAATGGTGTCACAGTACAGCGGTACCAATCTATTTTCTAATTACGCCAACAAGATTTATGAGGGCGCTGGTATCAAAGACCAGACGAACAAAGTGCTTGTAAGTCTCGAGCATTCTCAAAGAAGCCATGTACTGACACTTCGGTTGCGATAGCTCAGCGGCGGTCAAACATTAATGTCACTCGTTGTATCGGTCGGATTCTCCCTCACCATAGATCGCTTCGGCCGTCGGCCGCTATTCCTTACCGCCACCACGGGGATGGTTTTCATGTACATGGGCTGGACGATCGTCAGCTCCCAATACGAACGAACGCACGACCTCGCGCGATTTGGATACCCACAGATTGCCTTCATTTGGCTCTTCAGCCTATCTTATCAAATTGCGTGGACTGGTATCATGGCCGCCTACGCATTGGAAATCATGCCGTATAGCCTGAGAGCTAAGGCGGGGGTCATCTCAACCATTTTTGTCAAGGGATTGATTGTTCTTGGAAGGTAATTTGAGTGTTGCGGCCATGCCGAAACTCACTTGGATGCGAGATACTGACGAGCAATACCAGCTATACCAATCCAATCGCATGGGACAATTTCACAGCGGCAGGGCATGCATGGGTTCTTGCAATGTTTTACACCGTAAGTAAATAGCATGGCCTCATACCTTTCAGAGAGTTCTAACATATTTCAGATACTAGACTTCTGCTACCTGCTGTTCGTCTACTTCTTTTATCCGGAAACGAAGAACCTCACGCTTGAAGAGGTTGCTAGAGTGTTTGATGGAGACGACGCAAAGGTAGCGCGAGTGGACATTCAGGAGGTTAAGAAGGAGTTGGAGGAAGAGCAAAAGAAAGGAGCACAGGTTGACGTGAAAGCACTGTAAAGTCTTGTGTTTCTGTTCAAGAGACATAGTCAGCCAAGCAGTGACCATGATGCATGATTATTCTAGAGATATATGTTCATTAAATCTACCAGCTGTTTATTCCTCATCCGGTATGTCAAAATCTGCCTTAGCACCCTGTGCGATAGCATCGTCTGTGAGAACACGGATGGCAAGCATAGCCATACCCTTGGCACACTTGATAGCCGCGGCATGAGCCTCGTCCGTCGCCGCCGCAGCTGCAAACTTCGGGTTGTGGCCTGCGACATCCGGTGATGTCGGGATGACAAAGGCGCCGTGGAAACTGGGAACAAGGTGAGATACGTTGCCCATGTCCGTAGAGGCGTTGAACGGCTCAGCCTGGTGAAGCTTAATGGTCTCCCCAATAGCCGCCATGTCTTCGACGTATGTCTTGCATAATGTGTCGTTGGCGCGAAGGTTGGCGTACGTCGGCGCGCTGGTGATTCTGTCAGTGAGAGCAGCGGAAGATCTAGAGGTAACTTACACAATGTAGTTAATTTCGCAACCTGTGGCCGCAGCACCAGCCTCGAGACAGGCCTTCGTCCTCTTCAATAAAGCATCGGCGCGAGCAATCGTTGGGCTGCGCACGTTCCAGTTCATCCTGGTGTAGTCCGTAATGACATTGGGGACGGTGCCTCCGACTTCGATGACACCGTGAATTCTCTCATCAGACTGAATTTGCTGTCTCAGCAGAGCGACATTGCTGTAAGCTGCAACCGCTGCGTCTAGCGCATTCAACCCCTTCCACGGCTCACCAGCCGCATGCGCCGGCTTTCCGCGGAACTCGACTCTGAACTTGTGGCTTGCAATCAGCTTGAAGCCTGCCAGGCCCGACGATCCATCCCCGCTACCGCCTTGGTGTGCTGCTGTGGGATGGGCCATAATAGCCGCGGCGACATCTTCAGGTGGGTTGAACGCGCCGGCATCGATGAGCTTCGCCTTGCCACCACCGCCCTCTTCTGCCGGAGTACCAAGAATGCGCAAGCGACCGGGGATCTTCAACTCTGACAACGCCTGCGCCGCTCCCAGGAAAGCTGCTATTGATGAAGTCGCGATGAGGTTGTGGCCACACGCGTGCCCGATGTCGGGGAGGGCATCGTACTCGGCACAGACAACGACCTGGCGGCCACCGGTGCCAATCTCAGCTTCGAAGCTAGTTTCTAGACCATACGTGTGCCTCTTCACCGCGAATCCCTGCTTCTCGAGATAATTGGTGATGGTTTCGTGGGCAAAAAATTCTTTGTAGGCGGTTTCTGGGTTTGCGTGGAGCGTCTTGTTGATATCATTGTGTAGCGACGAGTTCAGGTCGTCGAGGTGAGAGTTGATGATGGCGCGCGCCTTTTCGAGATCGAATCCCTGCGTTGTTTCTAACGCCTGGTTGGTGGTCTGCTCGCTTGCAGGAGCAGCGGCAGGGATCTCAATGATTGACATGCTGGACGGATGAGGATGATGTGGTTGCAATGTCAACGACGCAGAGTTCAGGATCGCAGAAGAAACACTTCAAGCTGAAGGGAACTCAAAACTGGGCAAGCTCTCTATTTGATAGATAGGCAGCTGATGGACCTCGACATACGACTCTCGCCACGTTCCAGAATAATCACGGTATCTTTACAAATTACAGCATCATGAGCCGCCGGGTGCGGAGCAGCGCTATCGATGAGCAAAGAGACAGGGATGCTCCAACTGGAGAACAGGCGCAAGAGCCCATCGGCAATCGGAGCACTCAACTTGCCGACCACCAAGACGAATCTGCAAAAAGATAGCCGACGGTCGGCAGTTTTGGCAGCATTTTCAACCTGATAAACAATCCGCCCATCGCCTAAACGGCGGCGCGCAGGCGACGACAGCCAGCCACCTCCACTTGGTTCATCTGATCAGTCAGTCGACTTTATCTCTTTGACCTTCTTTGAGCACAAAACACAACGCTCTTGTCTCGTCGGCTATTTCGAGAGCAAACTGTTACACAACAGATATTCTCAGGAACGCAGGAATAGCCCGTTGTATATCCATCCAAACGAACCCACATCAAAGCGCATGTCCATCCATATGCGCGCCATCGCACGCAAGTCACAACGAGTCGCCTTGAGAACCGGCTAAACCCGAACACCGGTCAAAGAGCCCCCAGCTCTTGGCCTCCACTCTGACGCCTCAGAAACCCGCGACAATACCGCCGACACAGCCGACCACTGCTCAGTCTTTAAGCGACCGCCAATGAGCTCTTCGCCCACGGAGCACGAGGGGAGCTCTCCTGGAGGTGATAGCAGTAGTCCGGCGACTGCAGCCGACGATGCTGCCGCGGCTTCCACGCCTGATGACCACCATGCCGCCGCAGCCGACGAACACGCAGAAGAAGCCGATCTCACCACCCACCCGGGCACGGCGTCGGCTCCGGCAATGCGCACGGGCGAGGGCCGGAGTGGACCGCGGTCGAGGAACGGCTGCTGGACGTGCCGCACCAAGAAGGTCAAGTGTGACGAGCAGAGGCCGAACTGCCACCGCTGCACCCGCTTGCGGCTCCTGTGCGATTATGCACCCCGCATGAAGCTCACCAAGCGAGGCAAGAAAAGCAAGGATCGGCTGCTATCCTCCGTCTCGTCGGCTGCGTCTGGGGAGGTGAGGTCGCCTGGCTTGCCGAGCTGGGCGCAGGCCGTCGCGAACCTGGACCAGAGCAAGACGCTCTCGCTCTTCAACCCGTCGGCTCCGGCTACGGGCGCATGCGCGTTGGATCTATCGTCGGCTGACCACGAAGCGATCCGGTACTTTCGCACGAGCTTTGCTAAGCTCAATCACACCAAGAACCCGGACTTCTCGCTGTACTCCATCATGTTCGACATTGCGCAGACGGACCCCATGGTCATGCACGTGGTCCTCGCCCTGGGCGGAAGAGAGCTGGAGTTCCGCCGCAACAAGGATGCCGAGGAAGCCCGGGGCCCGAGAACGCCTCTGCAGCATTACTCGTCGGCGTTGAGGATGATGGCTGACACCATTGGCAGCGACGGCAACGATCCGCTGGATCTCGATTCGGTCTGCACGGCGTTGTATCTTATGCTGCTCTATGAGCAAAAGTATGGTGATGGAAAGTGCCAGGGTCTTTCAAACCATCTCACCGGCGCAAGCTTGATACTGCAACATCGATTCAAAGATCTGCTTCTCCAACTACCGGCCCCCTCGCCCGAGACCAGCAGGAAAAGCTTAGCCCTTACCCGGCGGGGCCAAGACGAGAACGGATCGCGGCTGTCGCTGTACTCGGCGCGCATGCTGGTCTGGATCGCCCTGCATGATGCAGCTGCAGCATCGTACGGACTAGGCGGGCAGCTGAACTGCGCTTTGCACAAGATCATGGGCGCCCTGGATGCCAGCAACGGCATCACTCGGACCGGGATCCCAAACAGTCCTTTCCAGCCGCTCGACAGCTTCGAGAGGTTGCATCGCTTTTCGAACCCGTTGTACCGCAGCATGTGGGCAGATGCGTATCCTCAGGCCGAGCTACTGGACGACGTCGAGAACCGCAACGTGTACGCCTTCCTCGGCGCGTCCAGCCAGCTGCGCTTCATGATTGCCCAGCTTGCGAACCTGTCAAATGACGAGGACGAAGCTTCACAACAACAGCGCATCATGGCGGTGGACATGACCATCCAGCAAGTTGGTTGGAAGTTCACCGAGCTTCTCGAAGTCGCAGCGGAACTGTCCATCAGCACGGACAACTCCCACCGTCTCGTCGCCAACATCCGCGGCATCGTCCCACACTACCACGCCGTCGTGCTCGAGTTCCTCCGCCTGACTCGCTTCAACGAGACCCCGATGCTCTCCACACGCCAACGCAATGCTCTCCGCGAGATCATGAACCTGGCTTTCCAGGCCTTCAAACACGAAGGCGACGAGTCCATGACACGCATCGCGTGGCCGCTGTTCATGGTCGCGCTGGAGACGGATGACTTGCTGCACCGGGAGTGGGTGCTCAGCCGGTTCCAGGGCATGAGTCGGTTCGGCAAGAACCTCGACCGCGCTCATGTCTTCTTGAAAGAGATTATTGAGATGCAGAATAAGCTGGGCAGACGAGTTGATGTGCGCGAGCGGTTCCAGTCCGGCGAGGTAGGGTTGTTTGTTATCTGAGACCTCCGGTAGGCTGCCTGGTCTTTTTGACAGCATCCCCGCCACTTGAGTCTTTCAACCAATGCCGTGCGTGACACGATGATCCGCCCCCTTGGACGTTGGTTTCCCCGCATTGCTGAAGGATCCGGCCGGGGTCGTGGACCATGGCGTGGGATCGGCTAATGTTTAAATGCAGAGTCGCGTCGGCTATCGTGTGTTATCAGCGGCTATCAGTCACGCGGCGAATTCGATGGAATAACACCACGAAGTAATCCAGACGTTGTCTATCATCGCCGCGCGGAATCAATTTCCCTGGACAAACAGCTGTGCGATTCCGCATTGGGACGGCCGGGTTCGGACACCCATCCTGTCGAGTTGAGCTGCTGTGATAACGATCACGCGTTCACCGTCTTGGCTTCGATGTCGGGGCGTTGCTGATCGACTTATAAGATCTTCTTCGCCCATCGTCCCTGCGTTGCATCTGAGTCGCAGCCCTAAGTCGAATCTACTGCTTCCTTGCTCCCTTCGCCTTCAATTGTCCGCAAAGATGGCGGAAAAGTTGGAAAAGACTCCCATCGACGATGTCGGTCAGGCGGACCAGACGCTCAAAGACATTGGCGAGGGGTTCATCTCAGGCCAAGGCTTGACCCCGGAGGAGGACAAGAGGATCCTCCGCAGGATTGATATGTGGTAAGTGATACCTCTGTGCTTCAACCTTGGAAAGCATTCGTTGACTTAGCATCACAGCCTCTTGCCTGTCATGGCTATGTCGTACCTCTTCCAGTTCCTCGACAAGTCCGCGCTGAGTTACACCGCCATCATGGGTCTCAGAGACGACATGGACCTTTCCGGTTCCGAGTACTCCTGGGCGAGTAGTATCTACTACTTTGGGTACCTCGTCGCGTCATACCCTGCCGGCGTTGCCATGGTTCGCCTTCCCGTCGGCAAGATGATTGCCACTTCAGTGTAGGTCAAGCCCTTGGCTACATAATTGGCGGGCGCATGCTGACATCTCAGTCTCGTCTGGGGTATCATCTTGATGTTGACCGCCGTCTGCTTCAATGCCGCTGGCTTGCTCGCAAACCGCATTATGCTTGGTGTCGCTGAAGCAGCCATCGCCCCGGGTCTATCCATCGTCGTCTCCATGTGGTACAAGCGCTCCGAGCAGCCTCTGCGACACGGGGCTTGGTTTCTCGGAAACACCATTGCCGGCATCTTTGGTGGCGTCGTGGCCTATGCCATTGAGAGCATTGAGAGCATTGCTCCGTGGAAGGTATCCCGCGCCCCTTCCCGCTCCTCTCAAATAACCGCTAATTCCATACTCAGGCCGTCTTCCTCATCTTCGGAGGTATCACCACCGCCTGGTCTTTCACGATCTTCTTCCTCCTCCCCGATACCCCCACCAAAGCCCGATTCCTCAACGAGGCCGATCGCATCAAGGCCATCGAGCGCGTGGCGGAGAACATGACCGGCATCAAGAGCGACACTTTCAAGTGGAACCAGTGCATCGAGGCCCTCACAGACATCAAGGCCTGGCTGCTCTTCACAATCCAAATCAGCGCGCAGATCGCCAACGGCGGTGTCCACGGGTTTGGATCCATTGTGATTAAGGGCATGGGCTTCAGCACGCTCAACACCCTGCTGGTGCAGATGCTCGGGTCCGTGTTCCAGCTCGTCTTTGTGCTGATGGCCACCGGAGGAAGCACGTACTTCAAGAACAGCCGGACGTACTGGATGGCGTGGAACCTGGCTGTGTCGATTGCAGGCGCGGCCATGGTGAGGCAGATCACGCCCGAGTTGAAGTGGGCGAGGTTCATGGGGTACTGCTTGACGATCGCGTACAGCGCCAATTTCCCGATGATATTGTCCATGTCTTCGGGCAACTTTGGCGGGTTCACTAAGAAGACTACTGTAAACGCCGTGGTGAGTGCTTCTTCCAATTTTCCGACGACATTTTAGGACTGACTTGGACAGATCTTCATCGCGTACTGCGCTGGAAACATCATCGGCCCTCAGCTCTTCTTCGAGTGGGAGGCTCCATCATACAGGTCTGGATTCCTGGCCATGCTGGTCTGCTACAGCATCGGAGTTCTCACGTGCTTTGTGCTCCGATACTACCTCATCTGGGAGAACAAGCGCAGAGACAGCATCGGAGAGGTTCTTGAAACTGGGGTTGAGGACCATGTTCCATTGAACCTACTTGACAAGACGGACAAGGAGATTCCTCAGTTCAAATATGTGTACTGAGGTATATTGTCTTTATGTAGAATGGATCTTCGGCGCATTGAATAATGTCCGGACGATGTGCGGGCATTTATCCATGAAGAGAGTGGACTGATGGTTCTCAAGTCTCCCGATAATTAGATGAAAAAATCATGATGCAATGATCCTTCATTCCAGCTCCCAGACCAGGGGTTCCTCGTCCCTCATCTCCCGCCATCGATTAGTTGCCCTCATCACATCCTCACAACCTTTGAGTAAAAATCCCCATTTTGCGACGAACTTCTCGGTGACCTCCCAGCCATCCGGATGCCATGGATCCGACCAGGCTATGATACCCGGCTGATCGCTACATTGAGTGCTATCCGAGCAGCCCACGAGATCGACGCACATCTCATGGTGATCGTAGCTATCTCGATAGCGGATGGCGTTGTCTCGCATGCCTCCTGACGGAAAGATGTCGATCCAGCTTTCGTGAATTGTGGACTCTTGCAAAGCGGTAGGAAGCAGCGTGGGTGGGATCGAGGATGGGGCGGGGAACAGTGGGGTGGTATGGAGGTCTGGAGTGCAGGGGCTTTCCAGGAGCGAGGTGAGAGAAAGAATGTGAATGTTGGTGATTGTCGCTCGAAAGACGTTGTAATAGACCAGCGGGATGAGATGGTCTCTGTACAGGGGGAACCAGTTGGCGGGGTTTCGATAGTATGGTGGAATCGTGCCGGGGGCCTTCGATCTGGCACGGAGTTTGGAGGCCGATAGGCGACGACGCGATGAACGGACTATCGCTTGAACTTCTTGTCCGTCTGCTACCTCATATTCATCTTCAGAGGACTTTGACTGGTCTTCAGACCCAAGCTGGCGTGGCTTCGCCGGCGGGATCCATTGGAGAATCTGGATTCTGGGCTCTGAGCCAGCAGTATTGACCGCGCTCTCCCATGAGAAATCTCCGTCATCTTGTGTCTGACTTTGTTTCTTCTGGAGAGCTTCTAGCGCTTTCTTCTTTCCTGCTCGACTAGTCCGTCACCATAACTCGTTAGCGAAAGGACAGGTTACATACTGTGGGCTCGAACGTTCAAGCGGTTCTGTCTTTTTCGTCGCTCTGCCCTGTCACGGAGACCAGTCCAGTCGTCATCTGGACACTGAGCCTCCCCAGAGTGGAGCATCGGAGGGAGAACATTGACAGGCATTTTCGGGACGTGGCCATGCATGGTGACTCTAGAATTCGAGGTTGACGAGGTAGTAAAGGTTGTGATACTGCAGGGTACTTACGGCTTTTGACCTAGAATGGACATATGTGAAGTTTGAAAGTGTGCAGTTCAAAGAATGTCGCCAGTACTTATCTGCCTGAGGCTTTGGAAGAGGTAGATGGTTGTGCAGGGATCAGCTGCGGCGGTGATCCTCTAGGAGCGACCCGAATCTGCAGTGAGCTTACAACGCTATTCCTCATTGAGATCACTGTCATCAATGGCTTTCACCAGCCAATTAAAGGAGATCAAATCGTTTGTTAGACCAAGAATCTAGCCACCGAAACCAGCCCTGGCATGCACACGGGGCAACTTCATTCCGAGTGTGTCGAAACCTCCGCCGGGGTGAGCCATTTCGAAGCGTTTGCTTGTCCTAATAGCCTAGTTGTGAGACAAAGTGGGTGTTCCACGTAGGATCCATTCGCCGTGGAACAGTGAATACTGAGAAGCCTGCCAGAGGGTCGATGATGGCGCAGGACCATCCGACGATGTTACGAATCATTCTTGAGATTCATTTATGTTTAGACTTTTCTATAACTACAGGTAATGATACAATCTTCTATCGAAAGAGTACGTTCTTACTCCTGCGAAGCCGTCTCGGACGACTCGCCCTCTTTCTCGGTCTTCTCCTGCGCCTTCTTTTCAATGGTGGTCTGCTTCTCCCACATGGCGTGGTAGCGGCCTTGCAGGGACAACAGCTCGGAATGCGTGCCGCGCTCGGCAATCTTGCCCTTGTGAAGAACAACGATCTGGTCAGATGTGGTGATCGTGGACAGACGGTGGCTGTTAGATGTGTCAGGAAGAGGAAATCTTTTCGGGGAGTAGACAAGGTGGGAGTCGACTCACGCAATCGTGATGGTAGTTCGTCCGGCAGTCACGCGCTCCAGGGCATCCTGGATCTGTCGCTCGGTGTGAGAGTCAAGGGATGCAGTAGCCTCGTCCAGCAGCAAGATGCGGGCATCCTTGAGGATAGCTCGTGCGATGGCGATCTAGGCAATGTTAGGATGATATGTTCTGAACTTGGAAGTGATGAATACATACTCTCTGGCGTTCACCTCCAGACAACTTCAGACCACGCTCGCCAACCTTGGTTTCATACCCATCAGGGAAGTTGAGAATACGTTCGTGAATGTTCGCCGCCTTGCAAGCCTCGAAGACGTCGGCCTCGGACGCCTTGGGGTTGGCATAGAGGAGGTTGTACATGATCGTCGCGTTGAAGAGGACGGTGTCCTGCGGGACGACACCAATGTTCCTGCGGAGGCTGTCAAGCTTGAGATCCTTGATGTCATGGCCATCGACGGTGACGGCACCCTCCTGGACGTCGTAGAAGCGGAACAAGAGCTTGAGTGAGGTCGACTTGCCACTGCCGGACTCTCCAACGATGGCAGTCTTGGTGCCGGGGGCGACGGTGAAGCTGACGCCATCGAGGGCGGGGTCGCCCTTCTTCGTCTGGTAAGAGAACTTGACATTATTGAAGGCGACCTCTCCCTTAGGTGACGGCAACGCGATAGCATCGGGCTTCTCGACGATACCGGATGTTTCTTTGAACTACAACGCATCAGTAGGTTACTCTCAAGCACTGGGGAAGAGCGCTTACGAGATCAAGCATTCGCTCCGCTTCGATGAGGTTGTTCTGGAGCATGGTGTAATAGGTGCCGAAGAAGTTGAGAGGTCCCTGAAGTTGAACGAAGTAGTTGATCAAGCTGACGAACTCGCCGACAGTCTGCTCGCCAATGGAGATCTTGTAGGCTGACACAGCAACAAGCAATGCGGTTCCGAGGGAGAAGATGGAGCTCTGCGTAAGGTTGAGACCGTTGAGGGACCACTGCACGAGTCGCTCGGCCCTCTGGTACACCACGACGTGCTCCTTGAATCGTTGCGTCTCTGGAACGACAGCGTTGTTGTGCTGGACCGTCTCATATGCCATGATGGCGTCGGTCTTGATGGCCTCCATCTCACGCATCTTCGTGGCCATGTCCCTCCTCTGCTTGCCCCGGTACTTGGCGACGTAGATAGTTAGGAAGATGTAAGACCACATGATGAAGAAGACGATGATGGTATAAAACGCATCGTACTTAACGAAGAAAAAGACGCCAGCGACGAAAATGTCAAAGACCATGGGGAACACTTGGAAGCAGAAGTTCTCAAGGAATGTGTTCATCGCAGCACCGCGGCTCAGAGCGCTGGTGACCTCGCCAATCTTCTTGTTGAGGTGGAACTCCAGAGAAAGGCCCAGGACATGCTCAAAAGCGGCGCAAGAGAGCCTGCGGAAGAGAGATTGCGAGACGGGGATCCAGAGGACGGATCGCAGAGCACCGAGGATTCCCTGGTTACCCTGAAGCGCGCGGAAGACGACATAGAGGATGATTTCTCGGTAAGGAATGCCACCATGGCCGAGTTCGTCGACGAGGGAGCCGAGCAAGACGGGAGCGAAGACGTTTACGGTCCGCTGCAGGATGAGGATGACCAAGCAGAAGACGACGATTGCCTGGTAAAGAGGCGAGTCCTTGGGCCTAGGTACAGTCAGCAGATGGACTACATTCACAGCTTCCAGTCGCCATACCAGAGATAAGGGAAGAGAACTTTGAAGCCAGCAAAGTAATCGAGCCAACCGGTGCCCTGGACCTGTTGCCTGGGTCCAGCGGGCGGGCCGTGAGGGTGGGCGCCTCCATAATTGGCCGAGCCGTTGCCGTTCTGCAGCAGGGATTGTCGCTCTTCCGGGGTTGACCTGGGCGTTGACGGTCGCAATCGGTATTCCCGGAACGCCAGCGCGATAGACATGAACAGGATGAGTGCGATCCTGGCGAAGCCTAGGGAGGACAGAGAGTCTAGAAGGGGTTTCGACACTCGCAGGTAAGGGTGCTCCGAGAAGAAGAGGGCGGCAATCACCGCTTCGAAGAGGATGGCGACGATCCAGGCATAGGCGTGGCATGCGGTCGGCACCCACGGTCCCTCGGGATCAGGAAGCAGGCCAGCGAGGAAGTAGAGGAGGACCGCGACGTATGACGCCTATGTTTCGGTCAATTGATTGCATCGTGAAGCTTAGCGGAGGTTGACACATACAATGTAAGCGGCGAAGGGGAAGTCGACCTTGGCCGGGCCCTCATAGTGACCGCCGAACGCCTCACGGACGGCGACGATGGTGCTGGCAAACTGGGAACTTGTGAGCCTCGACGTGATCTTTGCCCGAATGAAGATGAAAGCCTTCTCACCAGAACAGCGGAAAGGATCAGTTGGAAGAACCAGATGAGGCGGTTGTAGAACTTGCGCAGGGCGACAGCCTTCTCGTCTGGCGCGTCCCGGCGCGGTCCGCCACGTCTTTCGCGCCAGAACTGGACGGACTGGGCCCCCAGCAGGGCGACGAAGAGACCGCAGGGATAGAGGTAGAAGGCCACCTGCAGCCCCAATTGCATCCCCGCCATGGTTTGGAGGCGCTAGTTGCGATGGTTGAGCATGGAAATGGGTTCGGTTTTGATGGAAAACGGTTGGGATGGCATCGGAATGTTCTGACTGGACTTCTGTTCAGATTCTCCGACGAAGAAGCAACCTCCTTGTTCAACGCCGCGCGCGCACGGATGACATGACGGACAAGCACGCGGACTCCGTCAATTACGTCAGCATCTCCGAATTAGTCATCAATCATGTTTCCATTGCCTGTTGATGCAAAGAGTGAGAGACTGAAAGGTGTTCTTCATACTTCTGTTTGTGCATTCATCAATAGGCAAGAAACCTGTTTGATATTGTGATGTTTTTTTCCCGAAAGCGAGTATGAATTTGCTCCTCCCTGACAACTCTTTCGGTCAACACTCGGTGAACAATGCATCGTGCGTGGAAACTCCGCTGGACTGGGCCAAGATCGCCAGACTAAATCGAACACAGGGGTTTACCAGGCCTCCACCAACATAAGGCAGAACTTTTCGGTAGTTTGTTACAGAAGAATCATCCAGCCCTTTTTCAAGCCAATGTCATGCATTATGATCGTTATGTTTTCAAGTAAAACGAGAAAATTGCAATGGTATTGCGGAGATAGGAGACTCTCTATCCCCGACTAGGATATCTGAATGGGGCAGCAGATCGCACAGCCTTTACTTTCTTGGCCGGGCCGAACCGTCGTGCCACGTCAAATTTCGTAACGGGGCACCATGGAATATTGATGTTGCATTTCTCCTTGGACACGATGGGCGGCAAGGATCTTGTAAAGCAGGGCTTTCCATTAATTTCCAGTGTACAACTCCCGTTTGCTGGATTTCGGCTGTGTTCCGGCTGTTTACGCGGCTCATAATAGGCATTCACTTCTTGCCTAGGTACGACTCGACTGCCGACGGACTATTCCATGATCCTACATTCATAACATGAATCATGTAGTCAGTCTGTGGGTGACTTCCTGGACAATACTACGTCTTGGGAATGATTTAGTCGGTACCGATCTAAATGAGGCTTAGTGAGATGCCACCGGCACGTGTCCCTGTTGATCACAAACATTGGCATTGTGGAAAAGGTGAGCGGTCAACTATTCAAGTGGATAGCGAACCAGGGAAACTGACTGATGCTCAACTGAACAATGACTCGCCACGGTGAATGTCTGGTGAAGCAGTTGAGATCATGAGCTCAGTTTGTAAATGAATTCGGCGGCACTTCGAAGCAAATGTCAATGCCACAAATGAACTGACATTACGTGGACAACACGACGTGAAGTTGCCATCGGGCATGGTTTGAAAAACAAAATGCATCGACTAGCACTCAGTTCAACTTCCAAAACAAATTTAATCAGAGCGACAGTGGATAGAGCTACAGAGGTGGATATCTCCATATCTCAAGACCCATATTCATCGGTGGGAAGAATCTACGGAACCAAGGGTATTGGCAGCCTTACACCGTCCGTGACCTCCGATCACAATTCATCTGTCCGTTCGACACGTAGCCAAAGGGTCCAGGCTTCATCGGTCGCTATATAAGCACCTCGCACTGCCATAGCTGAAAATGTTGCCTGCCTCTCAGCTGTTGCATCACCCTTTCCCTTCGCCTTGCAACCCGATCAAGTCCATAACATTGTCAATATGAAAGCCTGCAAGGTTCTCCTCCCGTTCACTCTCCTAGGCACTGCCCTGGGAGTCGATATGGCCAAGTACCAGGCTGGGTCAGGCGTCGACGCCTCTTTCGAGCCGTTCCTTGAGTCGTACGTTAATCCTCTTCATTCTTGGGTGTATCTCCATTTCAAGTGCTAATTGAAGTTTTCCTCAGTCTGTACGCTTTCGCCGAGGACCACACCTCCACCGACACGTTCACGGACTTTTTCGTCCCGGACACGGGCCGTCTGATTGTGCTCGAGAACACAGCGGAGGGACCGGACGCGATTGTCAAGCTCAAGCAGGCTCTGCTCCCCATAACAGGCGAGAAGCAGTGGAACCATCTGCCGAACGCTACGACGGTGCACTCGGAGACTTCTACCGAGAAGATCTACAATGTGCTCGGCGTTATCCAATCGCGATTCACCGGTGGCAACTGCTCGGTTGCATAGTAAGCATTCGCCCCCGCTCTCGGCCGAGTAGCCGCCATGACGTTGAATTACGGTCGGACTCCGCTAACAGATCATCTGCACCATATAGCTACTCTAGCCGCTTCACTGTGCTCAAGGACAGCGACGGAAAGGTCCGCAATGAGGCTCACAGCGGCTCGCTTGTGTTGTACGATGACTACGTTGTCGACCCCCCTCATTCGCCTACGAACATTCCTTGCTAAATCAACGCCCAACATGTAACTTGGACGATGTACATGTGATGTAAATACGCGTGGTGGATGATGAGCTTTGGACGCTAGATATGATTGGACGAGATGCACAGTTTCAATTGGTGTTATGAGCATGCCGCTTCATTCCTTAGAGCTATTGTTATACATACTACATGAACGCCAACAATTACGATATAATGACACTCTACATGCACCGCGATGGAACCTTTGTCATGCCTACCCCTGTTTAAGAGACGGCTCTCAATCCGTCGCCTGAAGGTCCTCAGCGTTCGCGATGATTACCGATCCATTCAAGAAGTGCGAACTAGCCTTCAAGTCTCAATTTCGCACTTTTATCCGCAGACCATGGCTCCCTTTTGCTGGGAATGGAATGATGTAGTCTTGGTTGAGGTCAACATCTCTTTCCCGCATGGTATCGAATAACTCGAGCGAAGGACCCTCTTGGCCGTTGTAAACATCGTATTTGCGAATGATTGAAGCAAGCACCATCGACATCTCTTGACGTGCAAAGTTCATGCTGTTGTGATTGTCAACACGGTAGTCATTCAAACCAGTCCCATTATTACGTACCCAATGCAGTTTCTAGTGCCCCTAGCAAAACCGATGAATCCTTTGTCTAGTCTGGGGTTGTCGATCCATCGCTGAGGGCGGAACTCGTGGGGATCCTCAAAAGCCTCTGGATTCATGTGCGCAATCTGTGTGGTCATATTTGTCGACGTACCTGGAGGAAGGACATACTGCTTTCCTCTGCGCTTGTCGTGGTACACTATAGGAACATCTGGCGAGACTCGAGGTAGTCTGGAAACGACGCCAGGGTGAAGGCGTACTGTTTCTTGAATGATGGCACTCAAATACGGCAGCTTCTCAACCTTTGCGAAGGATGGTACCTCTTCAGGGTCAGGAAGGGCGGCAGTGATCTCGGCTTTGACCTTCTGGAAGACGGCTGGCTTGGCGAGCAATTGATAGATGGCAGCTTGTAGCGTGTATGCTGTTGTACCCTCCCCAGCAAACACGACAAGCTGTGCTTCATGCGCAAGTCTTGGGATCGTCTTCTCCTCGTCAGGGAGCTTGCTGTTAAGTATTCCCTCGAAGATCGTGTTCTTCGCACTGTCAGGGTTTTTGGAGTTTCTGATTTCCTCAACCTTTTCGATCCACATCTATTCAGATGTGAGCCAAAATACCCTGAAGTTCAAATCCTCGGTTTTCGGCAACGTACCATCTGTTTGTTCCACATTTCTGTCAATGATGGGATGAACGTCTTCACGGCCCATGGTGGAGCTAAAGCCAGCAGCGTGCCGACCCAAGGAAAGTGGCAGAAAGTGTGGTTGAGGATGAAAAAGACGTCCGTCGACAACATGTACGGCATGGCGAAATCGCTCTTTTCCAGAAAGTGAAACGAGTCACCAAACGCGTACTCTGTAATCAAGTCGCTTGTAAAAGCCCGGAAAACGTAGTGCATAGGCAACACCTCGCTTGTTTTGCCGGCGTCTTGCATCCGCGCAAGCAGCTTTTTCAAGTGCTCTTGAATGATGGGTTCAAGTCTGCGAATACTCGCCGTAGAGAAGAATCCGCTGATGGCGTTGCGACGCCTTCGGTGCATATCATGGTCTATAGTTGCGACGATGGACTCCGCAGCTTTCGAAGGGAACGAGAATTGGTCAGCCAAGTACAAGGCTTAAATGATGAATTCATTATGAGCTTACTTCCTGTTCGCCTGCCGGTAAAAAAGTACTTGTTTGTCTTCCTCCCGGGTCCCGGAAAGATGGAGTCGATGAAGTCTGGATCATTGAAGTGGACCTCATGGGGGTTTATGCGAACGATGGGGCCTGCGGTCATGTTCGGTCATTGGCCATATCCTTGGTAAGATGTGGCAGGACGACGCACCGTACTTCTCATGCATTTGGCCAATCTTCCGGTAGTATTGACCCCCAAGCACGACATCGTAGTAGATTTCATACCAATAGGTCACAGCTGAAGTTGTTTAGCAGGACGCTCTTGTGTTGTAAGGAGATACGGTTTCGCAATCTCACCAGCGAGCTTTGGTCCTGGAATACTAGAGATCGGAGAAAGAAACACTGGTCTTGTGTCAATTTTCGTCCTGCGATGAAAATTGCCTAAGGTGTCATTTCATCCTTACGTTGATACGTGGCCAGGAAGAAGATGTACAGAAGCCACACAGCCAGAGCAACATAAAGTGTTGGTAGGCTTAACAGCCTATCTTCTCTCCATGTGCTTATGAAACTAGCCAGAAAAGGGCTCTGGCCGAAGCGGTCGAACAGTGACATGATGTCATTCATTGATGAGGATGGCGCAAAATATGCCAGGTTGAAAGATCAGCTCTTTGTGAACCATTGCTGATTCTCTTCATATTGTACTGTTCGCTTTCGAGATGTTTGCAGCTCTGCTCAGGCACTATTCCTGATCCTGTCTGATTCTTCATGATGCAACTTAGTTCGAGACTCTTGCTTTTCTCGATCCCAATTTGACGCAATATGCACGAAGGAAGCTAAAGCTGTTGACGATACTGGCCATGGAGATAACGTGTTGCCTGGATGAGCGGGGATTCTGAATCATGTAGGCATATCAAGGGAACGGCAGGAACGGGGCGGCCCAGGGTTGAGTCGTTGATTACATTGACCCCGGTGAGCACGCTACCATGCATGGTCAGCAACATCCACCGCCAACACCATGCTTAAGTTCAGAGTTTACTGATTGCCAAGATGATGCCAACCCAACATCCTCCTCGGCATGACTGCTGACGCGTATAGATTACGGTGCAGTGTTTTCTAAAGGTCCATCGGTCTCGGGCATGCTGCGTAGATGGGCGTCTGGCCGCCTTCCCTGCAAAGTTAGTCCTCAAACACGGCTCTATGTCCGTATATCATATGGGATCAAGATTAAGGTCATAGACGAGGCAACGGTATACTTGGATATCCACCGAATGTCACGAATGGCACTATAGAATTTGGATCTGACTCAGATGGAGTTCATGGGATTTGGATGAGCTCCTGTCTTCTCCACAACGGGAGCTGGATTAGCCCAGGAGAGATGAATGGGACTACCTGCCGGACGGCCCGGAGGGATGTCGGTTAGTCCGATGAATTCCTCCAGGCTGGATAATGACTGTTTATGCTAGCACAGACATTAGTAGGATTCGATAGCGTGGAAAACCCCTTTCAACGTGGGCTGATCTAGAGACCGTTGACCTCAATGAGTAACGACTATGAACTTGCATGTCTTCGTTCCTTAAGAATTCCTGGTTCTCATTTTTGTATCAATCACTCTGTGTTTGGGTATCAGACTTTCTTTTTTGAAGGGACTGATCTCGTTGTCAGCCTTGTTGAAACTTGCGTCTGTATTACAGATTCATCCGACATGCAGACACATGCATCCCTTCTTTTCGTCATAGCCACGGCTTTGTCGCATGTCTCTTCGGTCACCGCTGCGCCTTTCAACGGCTCCACACCCCCTGCAAACTGTCGCTATCTTCCAGGAGACAGACAGTGGCCAGATCCGGCAACCTGGAGAATACTCAATGATACCGTCGGCGGCAGACTCATTGAGGGGGAGCCGTTGGCGAAATCTTGTCACGGCGCTAGTTACGATGCTGACGCCTGTGCCGACACTCGGGCGCGATGGACCGAACCAGTCACATAGTCAGTCACCCGTTTGTGGACCGAGATTGCGCCCTTGAGAAGAACATCCCATTGACATTCAAAAACAGTTTTCAGGATCCTGTCAACGTCATGTCACCCTACTGGCTCAACAACACCTGCAGCCCCTATACTTCACAGAACGCGTCCTGCATACTAGGAAACATTGCATCCTATGCTATCAATGTCAGTAGTGTCGCCGACGTCGTCGCAGGTCTGGAGTTTGCCAGACAGAACAATGTCCGTTTGAGCATCAAAAATACTGGGCACGATTACATTGGGCGTTCTAACGGTGAAGGGTCTCTCGCTTTGTGGACGCACAATCTCAAGGACATCACGTTCTTCAACTACAGTAGTGGCGTATACACCGGTCCAGCAGCCAAGGTATCTGCAGGTGTTCAATTCTTTGAAGCCTACGCTACAGCGGCCAGCCATGGACTCCGAGTTGTTGGTGGTTTCTGTCCCACTGTCGGCATGGCCGGTGGCTATGTTCAAGGCGCCGGACACGGTCCACTGGGAGCTACGTACGGCCTTGCTGCCGACAACACGCTGGAGTTCGAGGTTGTAACTCCAGATGGGAGACATGTCGTGGCATCGCGTACAGAATACCCAGATCTTTACTAGGCACTGAGTGGTGGCGGAGGTGGTACTTACGGAATCGTATTATCTTTGACGACCAAGGCACACCCCGACGGACAGGTCGCGGGAGGATCACTTGCATTCGACAACACCAACGAAGAGTCTTTCTGGGCAGCCATTGAGAAATGGCAGAGCCAACTACTTCTTCTAGACCGAATCCCGGGTTTTACCACTGTCTGGGGCTTTACCAACGCATCATTCAGCATCGCTTTTGCGACTCTGCCTGGAGGCAATGCTTCCACGGTGGCTGATGCTCTCTCGCCATTCCTCAAAGATCTTGATGACCTCGGCATCGTCCCTTCGTCGTATGAGACCAGCGACCGCTCAAACTTTTACGAGCACTACGAGCACTACACGGGCGATATGCCCTACGGGCCGTACACTACAAACGACGTCATCGGCGGCCGTCTCATCCAGCGTTCGACGATTGAACATAACGTAACCAATCTAGTTGCAGTCTTACGAGACGTCGTCAAGTCAGACCTTCCCTCAGTGCGCGTCAATGGCATCGCCGCAAACGTAACACATGCCCGCGCAGGAAACAGTCCAGGCGATAACGCTGTTCTTCCAGCATGGCGCGAATCTCTGTACTGGCTCAATGTCGACGTCTTGTTTGATCCTGCATCTTCAGTGTCAGACATTCGTGGAATCCAAGCGCAGGTCAACAGCTTTCAAGATCGCCTGAAACCTCTAACGCCTGGTGGAGGAGCCTACATGAATGAAGGCACATACGACAATGTGGATTGGAAGACGGACTACTATGGTTCAAACTATGAGAAGCTGCTGCAGGTCAAGAAGACCCACGACCCAGACTTTCTTTTGTATTCGCACACCTCGGTGGGGGCTGACGAGATTACCGTTGCCTCTGATGGGCGCATCTGCAAGCACTAAGAGCTTGCTCAGGATTTCATGCTGGTGTCAACCGCGCGATGGGGTCGTTAGACTACTATGCCTGCGATCGTCAATCTCCTGAACTAGCTTTCTCCACGGATTGTTTTCAATTTTCTGATTGTATTAATAGCCGTTTGAATGAATAGAAAACCCAGTATGATACGAGACAGAAAACTTCATAGCTGGTAAGATAACGTTTTTCTGTAGAATGAGGAGATGTTTCGCTTATGCTTCAGATGCAATCCTATGTGTCTAAGAAGATTTCAGGTCAATGTTCCAAACACTCGGAACTGTCAAAAAACATCATGAATTGCTTGATGCGACTGAAAGCAGAGTGCACCATAACACAAAATATCACGATAGCGTTGCATCGCACAAATCAAGAATTCGGCTGCTGGACGGTCTCATGCCAAGTTGCGCAGATTTCTTTCTTTTCTATTCTTCTTTAATCACCCATCATTGGGACCGGAAATCACAAGCTGTGCTTGCTTACGACTGATGATGGACCAATGATGCTAGTATTACCAAGGCAGCACAGCACCATCCCACTGGATCAACTTCCCACCGTGGCTGTCCCTTGTAGCTGAGTCAACCACCTTCACGATTCCCTCAGTCACATCTTCAACTTTCAATGGCGCTTGTTCATGGCCAAAGTAATGGGCACCATTGTTTCCAAGGTCCGTTTGGACCCAGCTGAGATAGCTGTCAGTATGATCTCCGCAAATACACGGGTTGGCCTGTCTTACCCCGGGTCGATGGGAAACGCAACTAGCTCCGGCTCTTCTCGGTGGATAGCTTTGGTCAACCAGTGTGCAACGACTTTGGATGTGCCATAGGCCGCATTTGGCATGTCAAGTTGGTTCTGCAGGTTTATTAGGGGACGACCTGTCCGCGAGATTGGAGCACGATCTTACTGTCAACCAGGCCGAACACGAGCCAATCGTAATCCACTTGCCGTTCTTGGATTTCTTCAGCAGAGGCAGCGTGGCTTGGTACGTAAAGATAAGACCGTGGACGTTCGGCACGTAGTGGCCTTCGATCTCTTCGACCTTGATCTCGGATACCTTGGGCCATGCAAAACAGACACCGGCATTGGAAATGACAATGTCAAGATGATCAATGCCCTGCGCTTCCAGTTGTTTCACGGCCTCTAGACCGTCAGTCTTGACTGTGATGTCAAATTTAACGAGTACCAGAGAAGAACCGTTGGCTTTGGGCAGACTAGTCAGGGCCTTAGATGACTCGTGATTCGGGTCGCGAACCGTGCCGATTACGGTGTGACTAGGTCTAGCCAGGTATTTCTCGAGGAGGCCTTTGCCAATGCCGCGATTGGCTCCAGTGATAAGCACAATAGTTGGTGCCATTGTTACTTTTCGTTAGGGGCAGACTCAACACAACCGAATACACAAAGAGATACCGAGGTAAGCGAAATCCGGTGCAGGTCTCTAGCTTATGGAATATCCATAGCCTTCAAATATCAACTCAAATTATTCTCTCAATGCGTCATCGTCGCGAAACGCAGCAAATGTTGACATTTCTGATGCACTGTAATCCGCAAAGGGCTGACAAATTCAGACTGAGTAGACCTCAGGAGCATTGCTTACCGGGCAGCTTGGCTAAGCATGGTCACAGCCGGCATTGATGATGCTCGGAACGTAACGGGTTTTGGCGCCGAAACTTGCTTGAATGTCTGTCTCATCGATCGTCAGCGAATGACAATGCCGTCACTCTATTCGACTTGCTCTGAAGTCTCCTTTCATGCCGGCTGCGAGGTATCAATTGCAACAACATGATCTCCATAGACGGTTCATCGCAACATGAAAATGACAGGGTAGCCGGAACATTAAGTCCCACCTTTATTGAATGGAGGCATTGTTCCTGCATGGTCAGCATCTCGCAGATTGCTACAGACAAGCTTCCTAGTGGGGGTCAAATGCTGACCATGCATACTGCAAGGGTGGACGGAAGTGGGATTTCTTGCCTCACGTGGGGGTCCGATTGCGTGCGAATGGGTCCCCATGAATCTCAATTTGCTCCAGAACGACAACGATAATGGGGACGACGGCGATAACGAGGACAAGGACAACGACGACAAGGGGCACAATTTTCCACGAACTCGGGTTTGTGAATAAAACAGGAAATTAGGTTCCGTCAACTTGTCAGCATAAACTCAAAGCCGTAGGCTCGAATTTCAGGGGAAGGGGCACTGAAACTATCTCAAAGACGCAGTGGGCGCAAGCAAAAAATCAATTGAAAATCAATTGGATTGCGTAAGGCTTGTATTTTTAAACTCATAGGTGTCGAAAGTGAGCACTTTACACATTTACTACTGTATGGACGTCTATGGACAGGTTTTTTAATGTGATATCTAATCAAGGGCATGGTCAATGAAATCTACCATCGCTTGCCAAATCTCTTTGGATCCGCTACCGCTCAGCACAGTGAGATGCCCCTTTCCATTGGCAAGATATAGCTGCTTCGGTCCTACAAATCGTCCGAACGCTTCTTTCTGCTCCTCGGCTGGAGATATGTCGTCCAGTTCTGGAACGATCATTTGAACCGGCGTCCGAACGAGATCAAGAAGCTCCTTGGGTCTGAACAGGGCCAGTTTGTGGTACGTCTGCAACGTAATTCGATCTCGAAAGTTGGGTGCTCCACGGTCGATAACGGCATTCATAAAATTGTATGCCTCCATGCCCCCCGGTCCCCCGGATCCTGCCATGCCGATGGGGTTCTCACCTCTGCTATTGAAAGGAGGCAACGAAAACGGCTCGTTACCACGAAGCTGGGACTGCCGGTCTCTGATGAGCTGTGCGAATGCTTTCTCCCGCTTCTCTGGTTGGATGAAACTAAAGATGGGGCACACCATAACCAAAGCTTTCACCCGCCGATCAACAGCGGCTGCACAAGCGCTCACCGTAGCACCGAAAGACATGCCCCAAAGAACGATGCGATGGGCATCCACACTTGGTAATGATGCAACGTGTGTTACAATGTCTGGGATTGGCAGACGTTAGCAGGAGCACGTGCGTTATCCCACTGCCATGGCCTAGGATTTCGTGTGGCAGACTTACCGGAAAGGTCTTCCGCCTGTTGCAGCGGGCTAATATGGTTTCTTGGCAACCCGTCGCTATCGCCAATACTTCGTGGATCGTATATGAGGGTGTTGAATCCCAAGGACTGGAACCACTCAGCCAGTTCCGGCAACAGCATCTCTTTCACACAATTAAACTGATAGTACGTTAGCTTAGTTTTCTAACTATATCGGTCGAAGGAACGCACCCCATGTGTCATAATGATAGCCGGAGCTGGACCGTCGCCGACGACGTAGAACAAACCGCGGAGAACGACGCCATCGATCGTTTTATATTCCACCTTCTCCCTTAGGGCTGACATTCCAGAATTTGTATAGAGAATGAAATACGTCTTTAGAAGCGTGAGGTCAGGATTTTCGTAATTCCGGAATAATTCTTGCAGAGTAGACAATATATCTGGGATAGCTTAATGCAGAGAAGATTGCCCGCAAAGTTGATCGCAGTCTGAAGAAGCTTTCGCACGAGGTCTCAGGCTGGGCAAATAAAATATATTTCCTTTACTGATGGATGGACTTGAATAAACTAAATTTGAAGTTTTCAAATGCGCCATGGATGATTTATGAGAGCCAAATGGCAGACAGCTGTACCACAAAAGTGCGAGGCGACCGGGCGATAACGGCACAAGCTGAACATCCGGGGTCGTCCTTAGCAGACCATCACCTCCACCCACGTTCCAACCTCGCGTGTCTTGTGGTACAAGCCACGTGTCTAAGTGTTCGGGATCAAAATACCTGTTGAAACAGTTCTAGCCGACGTATTGACACCACTGCAGAATATTCTTACGACATCGATGTGGCCCACAACTTTGCGGGCGGGAGATGCCCCCGGACGGCCCGAGGCTCCTTCCTTGGCTCCGTTTGTGTGCATGAGGCCCTTGTTAACCACCTCAACTGCTGATATTGGATGTAAGTCAATCAGGCTACCGAAGTCCCCAACGTACTTCTCGTGGGTTGACTCCCGGTGAACCGCGACCTGGCCTGTTTCGACCGTTCGGTTTGCATCGTCAACCCGAGAAAGTTCGTTAATACAGCATGCGACCTGGCTGACTTTGCAGCAAACGATTCATTCCATGTTGCAACATCATCGAGGCTGGTCAGCCTGAGTGGATGTAGTAAGGATGATTCCCACTTCAGGGCGTCGGACGTGTGTCGTATCCTGCTTATCTCTATACCATAGCCGTAAAGCGCCA
This sequence comes from Colletotrichum sp. SAR 10_99, assembly GCA_028654355.1. NCBI lineage: Eukaryota > Fungi > Ascomycota > Sordariomycetes > Glomerellales > Glomerellaceae > Colletotrichum > Colletotrichum sp. SAR 10_99. The sequence goes on from JAQIUT010000096.1 coordinate 118,011, forward strand.
AACACCGCACACAACGCCATTGGGGGCTGTTACTGCGACATCTTCAACGAGACAGCATGGCTGAACTGGGAAGACTACGATTCATGGTCCATGTTCCAAACGAAGGTTATCTGCAGGGGTCGGCGATTCGCGATGTACGGGGTAGCCACCTTGCAATCAGAACGGCACTCGACGTGGTATTTTCAACCCCCGTCGTTGAAGGATTCTGCACGTCTGGCCAAGTTTCGCGATCTTCTGGTTTGATAACGCCAGAGACGAAACCTTATTCGAGCCTTCGCCAAGATGGCGACACCAGTCACAGATCAGAAGTTGTGACTCGTCGGGCGGATTGTACAACAGGTCTGGCCAGGCAATTTGCAAGGATTACCGAAGTGGTTATCGACAAGCGAGTGAGCATCAAAGATGACCACGGAGATAGGAAATCGCGAAGACGTGCAGACTTCTCTCAGTATCGATATGAATGAAAGTTCCCAGCTTTTCTCGCAAATCAGACTCATCGTCAGACGTTGTTCTTTGAAAGCAGAGAAGTCGCAACACCCATCTTTTCGTGGTGCCCCAAGTTTTGTCTTCAAGGTTTATTCTTGTTCATTTGTTTAAACTACTGTGAGGCAACATGTCAACCTCACAGCACTCGAAGGAGCCTATCGCCATCATTGGCATTGCCTGCCGACTTCCTGGCGGAAACACCAACCTTCATAAACTCTGGGAGTTCCTCAAGAGGGGTGGTATTGCCTCGAACAAAGTTCCTGAATCCAGGTTCAACATTGACGGCCACTGGGATGGCTCCCAAAAGCCTCGCACAATGCGGCCGTTGGGAGGCATGTTTCTTGAGGAGATTGATCCTGCTGACTTTGACGCATCCTTCTTTGAGATATCAAAGACGGAAGCCATTTCTATGGACCCCAACCAACGGCAAATGCTCGAAGTAGTTTATGAGGGACTTGAGAACGCTGGAATCCCCCTGGAATCTCTGGATGGTGCTCCAGTTGGTTGTTTTGTTGGATCCTACGCATCAGGTATGTTTTAAGGCTTCGGAAAGGGCAATCTTTTAACAAAATATAGACTATGGTGATATGCAGGCCAGAGACCCTGAAGATCGGCCCGCTGCCATTACCGTTGGTGTTGGAAGATCGATCATGGCCAACCGCTTAAGTCACTTTTTGAACATCAAGGGGCCCAGGCAAGAATCATGAATTATCTCCTTTGGTCAAGCTCAGTTGCTAATCACTAAGCATCCAGCATGACCATTGATACTGCTTGCTCAGGCAGTCTGGTGGGAATCGATGTGGCCAGCCGCTATCTTCAGACTCGTGAGATCGACGCAGCTATCATTGCTACAAGCAATCTCTACCTCAACCCTGAGCATGTTATGGACATTGGTGGCGTAGGCCATGCTCACTCACCCACTGGACTCTGTCATACTTTCGATATCTCTGCGGACGGATACGTGAAGGCCGAAGCTGTTAGCTCCGTGATTATCAAGAGACTGTCCGACGCTATCCGCGACCGCGACCCCATCAGGGCTGTCATTCTTGGGTCGTCCACTAACAGTGATGGACGTACACCGGGTATCGCCAGCCCCAGCGCCGAGGCTCAAGCAGCTGCCATTAGAGCTGCCTATGCCAGTGCTGGCATTACCAATTTTAACGATACGACATATCTTGAGTGCCATGGAACAGGGACACAAGTTAGTCGATACCCGCTGATAACGCTCATTCCGTGATAGCTGACGATTATTTCAGGCTGGTGATCCTACGGAGGTCAAGGGCGCTGCGTCGGTGTTCGCCACTAGTCGATCTGCGGATAAGCCACTTATCATCGGCTCGGTCAGTATCCTAACTTTTTCAGGGTAGCTTAGTTTTCATCTTGGCCCTCGATTGCTGATTATGATTTTATGTCAGATCAAGAGCAATGTGGGGCACGCTGAGCCATCAGCTGGAATCTCAGGTCTCATCAAAGCTGTGTTGGCCACTGAAAGCGGGTTAATCCCCGGCAATCCTACTTTCGAGAACCCTAGTCCTAAGAGTAGGTTGACTTCGTGGCGATGATTTCTTTCGATTTCAATACTAATAGCCCTTGAACAGTCGATTTTGTTGGCTTGAAGGTGAAGGCGTCCCGCACTGCCCTTCCCTGGCCCACTGGTGCTCCCCGAAGAGCCAGCATCAACTCATTCGGCTACGGCGGCTCTAATGCGCACTTGATTCTCGAGCAACGGAACATTCCTGGTGGTCCGCGTCATGTTTCTTCGTATCTTCCGGACGATGCGGAGTTCTCTCTTGAAGACGATGAGACAGAGAACCCGTACACTCTTGTACTCTCCGCCAACGACAGCGCCACCTTGCGCGCGAACATCAAAGCCCTGGCGAGCCATCTCATCAATCCCCGCGTCAAAGTCGATATTCGCGACTTGGCCTACACGCTCTCAGAGAGGAGATCGCGTCTATGGCATCGAGCTTTCCTGACCACGCGCAGCCTGACTGACTTGGACGAAAACTCCTTTGTCGTCGGGAAGAAAAGCTCCGAGGCACCAAGAGTCGCCTTTGTTTTCACTGGCCAAGGCGCTCAATGGCCTCAGATGGGCAAGGATCTTCTGCGTTATTTCCCATGGACTCGCCAAATTCTGGAAGAACTTGACAGTGTCTTGCAAGGTCTCCCAACTCCTCCGAAGTGGTCTCTCGTCAACGAGTTAACTGAGCCACGCACTGCGGAACACCTTCGCCAACCAGAGTTCTCTCAGCCACTCGTGACTGCGCTTCAGCTTTGTCTGATTTCGGTACTCGAGCGTTGGGGTATCAAGCCGCAGAGCGTCATCGGCCATTCATCTGGAGAGATCGCCGCTGCTTACGCTGCGGGCTTCCTTGATCGATCGGGTGCTATCATTGCTTCCTTCTATAGAGGCCGAGCCGCACTGAACCGTCAAGAGCACGCTGAGAAGGACGTTGGCATGCTGGCTGTTGGTGTTGGGGCTGATGCTCTTGCGCCTTACTTGGAGAAGTACGCCGGTGAAGCTTGGATCGCCTGCTTCAACAGCCCCAGCAGTCTCACTGTGTCTGGCAAGCGAGTCCCCTTGGAGGCTTTAGCCACTGACCTCAAGTCAGACGGTCACTTCGCACGACTTCTCCAAGTCGACTTAGCGTATCATTCACCTTTGATGGGAGTCATTGGTGAAGAGTACGAAACGCTGTTGTCAACAGGCTTCGCCTCATTTGGAGGATCCCCAGATGTATCAATGTTTTCATCTGTCACTGGATCCAGAAAGACCACCACTACCGATGGTGCCTACTGGAAATCCAATATGATTTCGCCCGTCAGATTCAACGAGGCAGCTCAGGAAATGCTCTCAGGAGATAATGGTCCCAACTTCCTCATTGAGATTGGCCCATCTGGTGCTTTGGGTGGTCCAGTCTCTCAGATCTTGAAGTCCCTTTCGAGCGGATCTGATATAACGTCTGTTGCTGCATGGTCTCGCGGCGCCAATGCTGGAAAGACAATTTTCGATCTTACGGGGCGCCTGTTCATTGCTGGTGGTGGCATCAACCTTGCTAAGGTCAACCGGTACTCCTCGGGCGACGCTGAGACAGTGCCTCTCCCAAACACCATTATCGACCTTCCTAACTACGTCTGGAACCACTCAGTCAAGTACTGGCATGAGAATGCGGCGAGCAAGGACTGGCGATTCAAGCAGTATGTGAATCACGATCTTCTGGGAAGCAAGGTCCTTGGAACGACATGGCGTTCGCCAACTTGGCGCAAGCTTTTGGATATTGCCGACGTTCCGTGGTTGAAGGACCACAAGATGGGAGATGATATCCTCTTGCCGGGTTCCGGCTTCATCACGATGGCTGTCGAAGCACTCTACCAGAAGACAAGAGCCACCGCACCGGACGATGTCGTCGTTGCGTCTTCGAACGACTTGTCTTATAGACTCAGGAACGTTCGGTTTGACAAGGCGCTGGTGCTCGAAGAGGGAGTAGAGGCGATCATCACACTATCCCTCACTCAGCAACCCGGAAGCAAGAATTGGCATGAGTTCCACATTGCCACCGATACGGCCGGTGTTTTCATCGAGCATTGCTCCGGATTGATTCGTGTACAAGAACCCATTCTCGAGCGACTGGCAGAGGTCGACCGTCGCCCCCTGGAGTTTCCCACTACCGCCAAAATCTGGTACAAGGCCCAGACCGCCATCGGATACGGATTCGGTCCCGACTTTCAGAAGGTCAAGAAAGTCGAGTCAATCAGTGGTCAGCGACGCAGCCGCAGTTTGGTTTCCCTCGAGGAGCCCAAGTCAAAGTGGTCTCCCCAGTCATACTACCCAATCCATCCAGCATCTCTTGACGGGTGCTTCCAAACCGTTACGCCCTCTCTCTGGGCCGGAGAGCACAGTTCTTTGAACGCGGTGTTGGTTCCTTCGGTCATAGATGATTTGGTAATCAACCAAGTCAATCAGGGGCTATCAGAAGGCTTGTCCATCGCGAGTTCAGAGTACTCCGGTCGCGGACGGCTGGAAGAGGCCAAGAGCTACTTTGCCAACTGCTCGATTCACGATCCTACAACCGGCGCACTTCTTATGCAGATGCGTGGTCTGCGTTTTGCTAAACTTGATGTGGTTCCTAAGCCAGACCCTCATATTTTCGACCGAGTCAGCTGGAAGCCTGACATCACATTCTTCTCCCAGGAAAATTTGGTTCAGCACGGGTCCGAGTTTACTGCTGGTTCTATCATCGACTTGATTGCACACAAGCAGCCGAGATTGCGAGTTCTAGAAGCGGACTTTGACGCCAATGATGAGTCTTCTGCGTGGTTTCAAGGCAACGATTGGTCATCAAGAGCGGCTTACACCCAATACGACTATATTTCAACGAATTCCAAGCTTCTGGTTGGGATTCAGACCCAAAATGAAGGGAACAGAAACGCTTCTTTCAGCCTCATTAACCTCGAGAGCGGAGATGTCGGCTTGCCAAGTGACGCTGACGCTATCTACGATCTCGTCATTGTCAAGGTCGCGGACAAGTCGTCTTCAAGCTTGGACCAGTTCTTACAACGGCTCAAGAAGCATCTCTTGAGTTCTTCGCACACTCTCATTCTTCAGCCCAGACAACCAGAGCTAGATGCTGCTGCCCCTGTGCCATCCCTGAGATCTACCTCGCCAGAGTCCGATGTGCCAGCAGGTCCCAGCACGCCCTCGGAGTCAGCCGGATCTGATCTGCCGCCAGAGACCCCTTTCACAGATGTGTCCATCACGCCCGAAGAGGAAGTCGAACTCAAAGAGAAAGGTCGATCGTCAAATGTTTTAGTAGACACAGCTCTCGAGAGCCTTCTCGAAGCGAACTCACTCCCAGAACTCCATGGTTTCAGCGTCAAGCTGCAAGGGTCTATTTGGACACTATACAGTTCCGCGGCGACCAGCGAGGAGCAACATCGGCCTCGCAACTTGGATATCGTCCGGCTTTCTCAAGGTGCTTCAGATGTCTCGCCGTCACTGAAAGAACAGCTGGAGGCATCTGGATGGAGTATCACGCAGCGATCAGACCTTTCTGCAGTTCACAGTCTCTCGGCAGACTCTACCGTTCTCATTCTTGATGAGCTACATAATCCTGTTCTCACCAATATTGATGGAGAACAATGGTCTGCGTTGAAGACTCTCGTCAGTTCGGGACGCCCTCTTCTTTGGGTTACAAAAGGGGCGCAGCTCAAAGTCACTGACCCAGACTTTGCCCTCGCTCATGGCCTTTTCCGCGTCGTCCGGAGGGAGGATGCCAGTGTCAAGATCACCGTTTTGGATGTCGACTCAAACGTCGGGCCCAACACCGCATGGGCCATCAAGTCCGTCCTAGAGACTACACGCCACAGTGGCACGCCGAGTATCAAAGGAATTGTCGAGACGGAATTCACTGAGCGAAATGGCGTTCTATATGTGCACAGAGTTGTACCAGATCTGAGAGTCAATGAGTTCAAGCGGGCTGAGCAGGAGGGATCCGAACCTGTCTTGGGAAAACTGCACGAAACCAAGGCCGCTGTTCAGCTCCGATCGGAGCGTGTCGGAACTTTCCAGAGCCTCACTTGGAACGAGAAAGATGTCGCTGAGGTTCCTGTTGAAGAGGGCGCAATCGAGGTCGAAGTCTTTGCTGTCGGTGTTAACTTCAAGGACGTCGCTGTTGCCATGGGAATTGTACCAGAGAATGAGTACACCATTGGATATGAAGCAGCCGGCATTGTCAAGAGGCTTGGCCCGGGGGTCACAAAGTTCAAGGAGGGCGATCGAGTGTGCTTCTTGAACGGTGGTAGCTATGCGAACCGCCTACAAGTGCCCATCGGACGCGCTCACGTCATCCCTGACTGGATGAGCTTCGAGGTTCCTGAGCAGTCAGACTGAGATGATACCGTGCTAACTCTGACCTAGGATGCGGCAACCATTCCCTCCGTCTACCTGTGTTCCATTTACTCACTGTTCGACATTGCCAACTTGAAAGAAGGCCAGGTAAGACCTTCGCTTCATTCCTCTGAGAATCAAGCTAACAGCCGCAGTCCGTTCTTATTCATTCGGCATCTGGCGGAGTTGGAATTGCGTGTATTCAGCTTGCTCAGTACAAGAACGCAGAAGTGAGTTCCTGGCGCCATGGCCTTTATCATCTCAACACTTGAAGGTGCTAACGTGTGTGCTAGATCTATGTAACCGTCGGTACGGAAGAAAAGCGCCAGTTCCTCGAGGAGAATTACGGTATCCCCCGAAGTCGCATGTTCTCTTCTCGCAACACCACATTTGCAAAGGAAATTCTGGCTGCAACAAAAGGTCGCGGTATTGATGTCATCATCAACTCTCTTACCGGCGAACTTCTCGACGCTTCGTGGAGAATCATCGCCGACGGTGGAACCTTAGTTGAAATTGGAAAGAAGGACATTGTCGACCGCAATACCTTGTCTATGGAGCCGTTCGATCGCAACGCTTCGTTCAGAGCCATGGATTTCTCCTACACCCAGGACATCCGGGACCCTTTGATTGCAAGGTTCGTATTTTGCGAAGAACCCCTTTTCGTTGCACACTAAGAAGTACTAACTCATCACGTAGGCTTTTGGATGAGATTTTCGCCCTCGTCAACAGCGGGCACATCAAGCCAATTCACCCCATTACAACCTTTGGTTTTGATGCAGTCCCTGCGGCTTTGGCCTACATCCGCAGTGGCCGTCACATTGGCAAGGTGGTCATTTCTGACGGAAGCAAGAAGGACGTCCAAATCCCCATCAGGCCAGCGACACGGAGGCTCAAACTTCGATCGGATGCTTCATATGTCATTGTTGGTGGCTTGAAAGGTCTCTGTGGATCTCTCGCCATTCACTTGGCACGACACGGAGCCAAGCACATCATTTCTGTGAGCCGCAGTGGCATCGACGACATAGCTTCCCAGAAAGCAATCAAGAATTGTGCCGCCTACGGCTGTGAGGTGTTGGAGGCTAAGGGTGACGTTGCGAACCTTGACTTCGTTCAAGACGTCTTCAAGTCTGTTCCTCGGGTGGCCGGAGTGATCCAAGGTGCCATGGTTCTCAGAGTAAGGAGCACCTATCGCTACATGATTCAGTACTGACAGACATGCAGGACAAGCCTTATGAGACCATGACTCTCGATGACTACCACACCGCCATTCAAGCCAAGTTTCACGGTACATGGAACTTACATCGCGCTTCGGAGCAACTTCAGTATCCGCTTGACTTCTTCACCCTGCTGTCAAGTATATCCGGTATTGTTGGCAACAAGGGACAAGCCAACTACTCCGCGGGAAACACATTCCTCGATGCTTTTGCCGACTATAGGCGCTCCCTTGGCCTTCAAGCCAACTCGGTCGACCTCGGCCTCATTCAAGATGTTGGCTACGTCGCTGAGCAAGAAGGCTTCGAGGCTCGCTTCGACACTCGCCAGTGGACGCCTATTACTGAAGGAACCCTTCGCAAAATTCTCAGCTACTCCATTCTTCAGCAAGACAACGCGTCTGCTCCTATCAATCCTGAAAGTGCCGCGCAACTCGTCACTGGTATCGGCTTCCCGTTGCCAGAGGACTCAGATCTCACTCGTGATGCTCGCTTCGGATACCTTTTCCAGAATACGGGCACAGGGTCGGATGGCAAGGACGGCGGTTCAGGCAAGCAAGGGGATGAGACAATCCGCGCATTCCGCGCCTTGCACAAGTCAGGTGCTGATAGGACGGCTCTGGTCAAGGTTGGTGTTGAGGTGGTTGCATCGCAACTGGCCAAGATTCTCCGCTTGGAGACCGAAATTGAGCCTGCTAAGCCTCTGATGACGTTTGGCTTGGACTCGCTTGCGGCAGTTGAGTTGCGAAATTGGATTCGTTTGGAGCTGGGTGCTGAGCTAACAACGCTTGACATCACCAACGCAAGCTCCCTGAACGCATTGGGTGACAAGTTGGTGTCAAAGCTGACACAAACCTCTGTGGCCAGCTCTTGATTATCAGCGTTTTGATTTTGATTAGCAAGTAGTAGCACATTGCATGATGCCACGTTTTAAATCTCAATCACGGTGTCTGGTCGATGACTGCAGTTATGGTCTCGTCGCGAATTTGTCTATCTGGGCTGGGCTGGTATTCTAGCTCACCGAGCAGACTGTTATTTGAAGCTTTTTCTTATAAGCTATTAATACTGTGGCAATTCTGTCGTTGCCATGATTGTCAATATGGTTACCGTCATCACCATTGTCGCACGTAGTCTACTGTAGTTTTAATTTACAACGAATTGACTGATAGCTTTAAACGGATACAGATCTTTTCCAATGCCTCTTAAGTTGCCCTTATCAGCGTCGTGTGCAGCTAAAGAAACCCCAATGTGCATCCAGGGCTCAATCACCAGTCCTAGCAAGGGCCTCTATTGCGACTGGAGAGTACCCAGCATTGATCAATGGCGCGCCCGCAGGGTCTTATGGCGCAATATTATCAGCTGATGCTACTCAAATGATTGGATGAACCCCCTGCCGCTTAACTGAAGCAGCCAGTGTGGAGATGGAAGGCTTACTCAAGTCAGCACTATCTCAGCTGGCGGATTGGCTGTCCACCGCGGCTCATTGGACCGGGTTACAGGACCCTGTCACCGGCCTATCTTGCCGCTCGACTGAAATGAAGAAAGTTTACGAGGGTGTTGCTTCTTAAGGGAAGTGTTGTCCAACTCTTGTTCCACGGATATGTCAGCTCAACCTTTTAGCACAAGATCTCGCCAAACCTGGGCATCGCACCTCAAAATGGAGCTTCACATCGACTTGGCAAGCGATCGGACGAATCGTCGCAGGCTGCAAAACCGCATGGCACAACGCAAATTTCGTCGTAAGTTAGGGCCGACAACGGAAAGCTTGTTCGACAGCAGAAATCACTTTCATATCTTATCCTCTAACCGTAAATTTAGAAGCTCGTGCGGAGGCTTCCAATATCACACATGCAGCAGATACAACTCCGCCACTATACGATGCCTTGGATAACGATAGCGTCGGCGTCCCATCCTCAGGAACACAGCTGGGTTTCCAGCATGAACCACAGGTCTCTCCTTCAGCAACTACAACTCAAGTTTTCTACCATACAACAGCGTCGCTGGGTCAGACGCGGAGTGCACCCTTCGTGCAGAACGCAGCATCCTCCGCTGGTAGTGACAGCCCGGGACTAGGTGATTTCGCCTTGATCGAGACCTGTCTTCCCAGCGGCAGCAGTTCGCTATCTAGCTATCGCACCCAATTTGGACATTCTTTGGGCTTCGACACATCAAACACATCGCAGACGAGCCAGGCTGATATGGATTATTTGCTTGGGCTTGCCTCGAGTGGATTCCGTGACAGTCCAGGGCGGATGCATGCAGCCCAACAAACCACGGCCAGAGTGCCCAGGATGCTTGAACAGCTGGAAGCTACCGCCGCGAGATCTAAGATAGATTCATCGGACCCTACCGGTAGATCAGGCTCCGATGGCAGTCCCACCCCACGCAGCAATAATCCCTCTTCCTCTTCCGGATCCTCGCCCAGTACTAGCGGCGGGGGCACTAGCCGGTGCATCTCCATCATCCAGAGATAACCAAACCCCTGTGGCTGATCGTGGGTGGCTTGGAACTTTACACATTGCCGCACGTCGAGGCCATGAGCGTATAGTTAGGAGGCTCATGGAGCGTGACGTCGACTGTAACGAAAAGGACAGTGACGGTCGGACTGCACTAATCCACGCATCCATAGACGGCCATGAAGCAGTTGCTAGAATATTGCTTCAGGCGGGGGCTCGCATCAGCGACCTTGACCGACGAAAACGCTCAGCCTTACATTGGGCTGTTTTAGGAAGTCATGAAGCGGTGTTGAGACTACTCCTCGAGTACTACACACAAAGAAACTGGGAGCATGGCTTAGATGCGTATGATGAGCTTGGGTGGACGGCGCTTCACATTGCCGTTGAGAAAGACTTTGAGGGTGCCGTCTTGGTGCTATTGGAGGCCGGCGCTGACTTACACGCAAAAGCACGAAAGACGTGTAATGGCGATAATGACGAGGGAGATACCAGGATACAGGCCAACTCTCAGGATGTCATTAAAGATCGATAAAGAGGTAATGATGAAGATTCACTACAAAAAGGAGTCGTTGCGCTTTGCAGCGCCAACCCCAAGGCATTCAATCAAGTTTGAGGCCCATAATTGACTTGATTGCCACATCGCAATACCATACTTGATTGATTGCCAATTAATTGCAATTAATCGGCGAATATCCCCACATATAGTTGAGGGCTCTAGAGGGTGGGGCCCGGAAGGGGGGGCCTAGGGCCGGTTTTCGGGGCTTTCGGAGCCGGGTTTTCGGGGCTTCGGGTCGGGCTAGATGAGTCAAGGCAATCAATCAAGTTTAAGGGTCATAATTGACTTGATTGACTGGCGATAGCTTCATAATTGATTGATTGATTGATTGAACTTGACAAGTTTACTTGCCTTGCGGGGAGCGCTGGCGCTTTGGGCTTTCTTCATGACGGTGTCTGGTCGGATGTGAGGAAGTTTCCAGTCTTTTGCTGCTTGAAGATTTACGAACAGTTGCCACTTTGTAAGACGTATGCTCAGATAATTAAGTCGGTGACCTACCTTAGCGTTCAGAAACCGTCTTACAAATCATCAGTTCTGCAGAGTAGCAGGCTCCAAAACCCCAACGGAGTTTTCACCTGTTGGTCAGAATCAGGCTGAAGCAGCCCCTCAAACCACTCAGACGGGCAGCCTGCCTTGCGTTACACTGCCTATGACTGTTTCTAAGGATAGCAATTGGCTGCTGGGCACAAGCAATGATTGGTGGACTTCGAGCCATCCTTATAGATGCTGCATTTCTCAGAGACATCCAGCGAAAAGAGCCTGCGGCTGATGGCAAGCGCCGTCACACAGCCGAGATTATAGGTACAGGAATGAGAAAAGACGTCTTCGAGTACAGGCTGAATAGTCAATTGGCAGGCTTTACTGCAAGTCTCCTTGAGGCTGGTCAAGGCTGATTGCTTTATGGCTTGCATAGTTGAACGGATAGAGAGGATGTGGCCGATAAAGTGTTCCAATTCGGCACATGATTACTGAAATGGGAACGTTAAGAAATAGGCAGCGAAGATATAAACCGCGTTCCAAAGCCTCTCCATGGAGTTGGAATAAGTCGCAATCCAGAAACACCACCAAGTCTTTCTTCCCTTCTAAGTTTTCTTCTTAGATATTATTTACAACTTGTTTCGACCTGATCCCGCAAACATTCAATCCTGACCTACATTCTACGCCCTCTTATCAGAAGCCATTCCATCGTCATGGGACATCCCAGAGGAACCAAAACGGCATCAGGCAGTGCCGTTGCCGCCGCCTCATTTGGCACCGCATTCATCGACCCTACAGGGATTCCCCTTCTTACCTGTCTCGGTGCATCTACTGCCGCAGTCATCGGGACGACCTACCATGCCGCCAAAGCCATCTCCAAGCGCAGCTCGAAAGCGATGGAGGAAACCCGCGAGAAGAGAGCAAATGAGCAATCACTGGCCCTCGGCATGTCACCTGAAAAGCACATGCAATTCCAACATGAAATCGAAAGTACTCTCAGGCGTCTCACTTCGTCCCTGGAGGGATCCTTCGTCTCCGGTGTTCTCCTGATCGGTCTTCCGTACATGGGCATCACTTGGGCTATCACCACTGCCGAAACCGGGTACCAAATCAAGCGTCTCAAGACGCTTGTCGACAGAGCTGGTGGCAGGAGAGCTCTGGTGAGGACAATTTCGAAGAGAAATGCCGCTGCTCAAATCGCCACTGGTGCCGCCGTCAAGACCGCAGTATTGTCAGTGACTCTGGGTCACGACTTTGACGCTGCCATGCAAAGCATTGCTGGTCACTTTGACGACGTTGACTACAAGGAGATGTTTCTCGATACTGGCGACGAGCACAAAACATGGCTAGAGCATTCGGTCATTGAAAAAACGACCAACTTTGTCGACCAGCCACAAGAGGCGATGAAAAAGATGCTGGAGGCCGCAGAAGGCGACTTTAATGGGCACACAGAAGCTTGGAATTGGGAGGAGGGGCATTCAACCGAGGATGTGGTGGCCCTCGGAGCTGTGGTTGCAGTCGTCAACAAAGCTGTCGACTGTGCAGTGGACGATCCTGTCCACAAAGGCATCGATAGGGCCACGGGAACTGCAGATAAGAGGTAATTGGGGTTCCAGTCCACTTGAGCCGGCGTTCTGTGCCTTTAGAATATTATTTGATAAAGGTTTCAAGAAATCACGTTGCATCCAAAGAAGATGGATATTATTCATTAGATTCAATAGACGAGTCGTGGTTGTATTCCGTCCAGTGTCTCTGATCAACTTCAACACCTTCCTCGGGGTACCTTAAACACAGAACGCCCCACATGCCGCTGGTTCAGCGCTGTGGCGGCCCAGGCACGGTGCGCTTTTTCTATGACGACATCCCTGCGCAGGGTTTCCATCTCACTCGACTCGTTGAGAGCCGACCTCATCTCAACGATTCCTCAGCCATGCCATCAATTCCAGGCAGAATAACGTCGATTTTGCCCCTATTCAGTCGCCAGTGGGGCATAAGACAGCTTGCCATCTCAATTGCCCAACATTCAACCCGATACTTCGCCATGAAGCGGACCGCCACAGCAGCAAGCCTCACGTCAGGGGCAAAGAGCACCAAGAAGCCCCGGCCAGCGGTTCCTGAGTATCATCTTACACCTTCAGTGAGAAATGAGGATGGAAGTATCGTGTGGCCGGCGCCGGAGGACAAAATGGAGGCGGCGAGGAGTTTCATTCGTGAATGGTGAGCCCTGACTCACCTTGACACTCACTCCCTTACGTTCATCTCTAACTCATCCAGCGTCGCCGCCGGCAAACCTACGCTCATAGTCCCCGATAAAGATGCGGACGGCCTCACATCCGGCGTAATCCTTCACCGCACCCTTGTCCTCCTCGGCCTTGATCGTTCTCTCATCTCATCCTACCATCCCCCCAAGGGCACCAACATCCACGATGCCTCCTGTCGCGAGGCAATGTCATCACACAACCCGGCCTACATCTTCGTCCTAGACCAAGGCTCCCGCCCCGAGCCACCTCTCATCGACGCACCCCATCGTGGGATAGTGATAGACCATCACCATGCCTTGGAGGACGACCACCCAAAGGACTCGCTCCACGTCACAGCGTGCAACTCGCCCCCGGTGGCAACCAGCTCACTCCTCACCTACCTCATCTGCCGGGAGCTACACGAGGGCGTGCAAGAAGCTTGCGACTGGCTGTGCGCGATGGGCACGCACGGCGACCTCGGCAACACCTTGAAGTGGGAGCCACCCTTCCCGGACATGAAGCCCACCTTCAAGACATACACCAAAAAGGCCATCAATGATGCCGTGAGCCTCATAAACGCGCCGCGCAGGACGGCATCTTATGATGTCCCAGGCGCATGGGACGCTCTCCTAGCCGCCAACTCCCCCAAAGACCTGCTCTCAAACAAAACTCTTCTCGCGGCGAGGGCAGACGTGAACGCAGAGGTGGAACGCTGCACCCACACGCCTCCGAAGTTCTCCTCTGACGGACGGGTCGCTGTGTTCCGCATCAGCTCTCAGGCGCAGGTTCACCCGGTCATTGCGACGCGCTGGGCGGGCCACCTGTCTTCGGCTAGGCTGGAGGTTGTGCTGGTTGCGAACGAGGGCTATCTCCCCGACTTGGTCAACTTTTCGTGCCGTATACCGCGGTGTGCGAGGGCGAAAGAGCCGCCGGTGAACATCATCGAGGTGTTGAACGAGGTTGCTGCCAAGTCGGAAGACGCAACCCTGCGGGAGAGATTGGGGCACTCGTTTGCGAGGGGTCATAAGGAAGCGAGCGGAGGCATCGTGCCCAAGGCAGAGTTTGAGGAGTTGATGGCCGTGATGGAGGTTGGGAAGAAGGTCGAACGGGAGTCACCAAAGAAAGCGAGAGACAAGCCGGCACAGGGGAATACTTTGTTGAATTACTTTGGCAAAAGTTGAATCGTTATCAATCATCATCCAAGACTATTAAGTCTATGGGAACATCCCTCTCGGCGCATTCGCCTCCAAACCGTCCACACGCGCCGCCTTGAGAATGATCCGGCTGAGCCCATCGTCATACGTCACCCGCGGCTCGTCCTCATTGATCGCATACGGATTCATCCACTTGGCCGACCCGTCGCCCTCACTGTTGAAGTGCCTCCTGATGGCCAGGCTCCAGCTGAAACTACTCATGCTCGGCCCACTGAAATAGCTCGACCGCGCGAGGACCTCGTAGTCCAGCGCGCCCTGCTGGTCCCACGACATGTTTCCCAGCGCGGTCGCGAGCGCGGGCTCGTCCAGCAGGTCGTTCTTGCCGACGACGATGATCCCAGCCTTCTCCTTGGCCTTGACGGCGAACCGCTCAATGTCCTTCTTCTCGCCCGTCGCGACATAGATCACACGCAGCCCGAGCCCTCCGCACGTCGCGATGTGCCAGTCCGTCTGCCCGTCGAAGCCAGCCTCAGCCTTGAGCCACCCGCTCCGTGCCGCGTCGTCTTCCGTCCGGAGGTGTACGCCGCAGTACGCCCCGCGCGGGATCTGCTCCCGCGGGTCGAGCGTCGCCGTGAGGTCGAACCGCTCACGCATCGTCCACATCGCCTCCGCCGCGAGCTCCCGGACGGCGGGGGTCACCCTCACCAGCCTGCCAAGCGCCGTGCGCAACCCTGGCTTCGCATAAAAGTCAAAGCCGAGGAATCCCGCGGTGATGGGCACCAGCGACGGCGTGTTCTCGACGTAGTCCTCCTGCGACTTGAGCCACGCGTCCAGACTAACCCTGACGCCTTCCTCCGTCTTGTCAGGGCTCTTGTCCGACCGCGCCCCGGGAATGGTGAACTCCCCCTTCAGCGTGGCCTTCACAGGCGCGTCCTCGGGCGTTGGATAGATCTTCATCTGCGGACAGTGCTCTCCCATCTGGCGCAGGAACCACTCCTTGTCGAAGAGGTTGTCGTAGTCGTAGTAACCGTTGCTCTCGTCCATCCAGTCGAGGTTGGCGTCGGTGCGCTTGACATAGGAGGGCATAACGATGTGGACGCCGAAGAGCATTGCTTCGTAGAGGAAGTCGAGGATCGTGCCGCGGACGTTGCCGAGCCCGCCGCGGGAGTGGCGCATATGGAGGAGGATGTCGTCGCGCCACGTCGTTTTGTTGCAGAGCTCGAAGATGCGGGAGCCGTCGAACGGGCCGCCGAGGTCGTTTTCGAGCCACTGGGCTTGGAAGGCGGCCTGGGTCAAGGAGGACTGCAGGGTTTCTTGCTGTTTTGACCTGCCGTTCCCATAGCTGCTTTGGTAGTCGGAGATGGGTAACGAGGCCTCGACATTGGCGGAGGCAGAGTAGCGGTCATCGTCGTCGTCTACTGGGGCAAACGTTGCTCCCCGTCGTATTGAGAGGGCGACGGCCCAAAGGACGACGACGGAGAGCAGAAATGGGGCGAGTTTACTTAGTAGAGCCATCTTTGACCTGGACCATGTCTACGGGAGGCGGGGAGACGGAGGGTCGGCTTCGGGGGAGGGCACATATACTCCTGATCGACCGAGATTCAGCACACCTTCAGGCTACACAGCCTGCCCGTCATACAGGAGGGTGAGTTCGGAACGCTTTCAGCCTCTTTTGCCCAGGAATTCCTCGCTGCTTCGCTGACTGACACCCCCTTAGAGAGCCGGAGGAAAGCACTCGATGCCGAGTGGGGCACTCGTGGAGTCCCATCCTACAGCTACTTCATCATTGCCTTGTGGGCGAGCTGCCCATTCTCACGATAACAGAAATCCCCCGGGCCGAGTTCAGTATCCGGAAGTGGATGCCTGACATGTAGATCCCGCTCTATCGAGGCCTCGTCTTTCTCAGAGTCCGCTAGTCGAGCGTTGCGGCCATCTTTGAAACCGAATGCAGGACCTTGCGACGCTCGTCCATCATCATTTCATCAGTGCCTCGTGGGCAGACTTCCCTTCGCATGACATCGACTCCCCGGGCCGAGTCTAGTATCCGGAAGTAGATTTGACACCTCTTAAGCGACCGAGACATCGGACCTTTGGTTCCCGCACGGGTGGCCAGTAGAAAAATGACCTCAATCTCCACAGTACAACTCATTTCGACAGGCTGTTAGTGAGGGTATCTTTAGAGGACAGAGGAGGCCGGAAGCGTCAAGTAGTAGAGACCGTAGCGAACATAATTTCCAATCTTAAGCCTCGTCATCACCCTATATGCTTCTAAGCAGACGTTGTAGGAATGTAGAAGCAGTGAGGCTAGAAGCCCGATGTCTCGGCCGCCAGGGAGAATCGGCAAGCAGATACTCGGGTTCCAAGACGGACGGCACACTTTACGAGCCCTATCATCAGCATCTCTTTACATTCCGACATTCTTCTCTTTCTAGTAAATTCAAGCCGTAGTATCAGTTCTCCGTTCTTTAGAAACCAACGTGTTTCGTAGATGCTTTCCCAATCTTTAGACATTACCATGCTTGTCGGTGTTCCAAGCGTTGCACGGTAGGTACGACAACCTGATGGAGAGCGACGGTGCCATCCATTTTGGAACCCCAGTTGCAGCGGCCGTAGGCCCCATTACTAACAGGCCGGGTACTTCTCAAGGCTCGCTAGTTGAGCGTTGCGATCGATCTTGGTTGATTAGAGATGACGAAGAGTGAGACATGATACTGAAGGTTTCCGTTTTCGGAATCGAATCAGCACTGCTACCGCGGGGATCTGGTTTAGGGCCGGATCTACCCACACTTTCCACTTCAAGCCTAGGATCGTGTCTCGCAAGGATGTTGCATCAGCCGCGCCCAAGTGGAAGAAGACTCTCGAGTTGATCTTGCTGTGGCGCTCTCACCACCGTTGAGAGCTAATGTTCCTACGCGCCGATGAAGGGTAATAGCTGTTGCCATCTGCACTGGGAAGGACCAACTCCTACGTCACTGCTAATACCATCCTCAAATTTGTCCTCGCTTTAGGCTTTTGAAGACAAATGATGAATCACAAAGAATAAGTGAATGGGGAAGCAAGCTTGGATTCCGTTGTTCTTAAACATGCTGCCATGTCTCTGCTACAAATACAATTGTGTCTCGTGTTGGTCTATCAGAATGGACTACGTGAATAATGCATATATCGAAAAAGAGCCTTGTGTTGCTCTCCCTCCTTCCCGCCGTGTTCCCTGAGCTTGCGTGAACGACCTCAGTTTCTTACATGAGCTTTGCCATCCTGGCGGGTATCTGTAGCTACCCTTGCGGACGGCGGACATGGATAATAACGGGGATGACGACAGATAGGGACGATAACAGGGACAGCGTCGAGGACGGTAGGCAATAGAGGCAGCACACATAGTAATATGAAAATAGCAAATGTGTTATTGACGAATTTAAAAATACCATAAATAGATGTCATACAATTACGAAAAGAAATGAGTTAGAATTGAAAAGAAGAGACATTATGTACGTTCAATTAAAGCATCATGTTATTAAAAGGTGAACCAGATCAGCTCAGGCGTCACCCAAAATGCTTTGCCCGAACTAGTCTCGCAATCCGTCCGTCAAGCCGGCATGGTGAATCACGAAGATTGCGAGGGAGTAAGCTTGAGAAGGACACCGATGAAACTCACAGCAACGGGAGTAACAAGAACAAATCGACATGTATCTCAGAGTATGTATCGGAGATGATGCTCCAGCCCCCTCGTCATATCCTCATCCAGCCATCATACCGATCCATAAACCCCTGCTGCCCTGCCATCCCGCGCCCTCCCTCCTCCATCTGTGACACACCGCTCCCTGTCTCCCTCTCATACTCGCCACGTTCCCAATGTCCCGTGAGATAATACGGCTTCACCCGCGGAACTCCTCGGCAACGACTGCCCAGCATCGAGGACCTCGTCGTCACAACTGCCGGACGGGGTGGCCTGTCATCGTCATCTTGAGCGTAGGTGTAGCTCCGCCGTGAGGGTAGAACGAGGCGGAAACACAGGCAACTGCATTCTCCCATGATGAAACCTCCCCGCTGCGTCTTGCAGAGTTCGAGAAGTTGGTAGCTTTGTAGACTTGAAAACAACTCATTCGAGCAATGGTTCCCTTTGGTGGTCCGCAAACCCAGAGCATCAAAAAGGTATCAAAGTCTTCCTACAGTTACGATACTAAATATCCCTCAAAAGCAACATCTGCGGAACCCCTGCCCCTGATTCACCACGCTCTCCCCATAACCAGATACGCGAATCTGCACCTTTCTTATTCCAACCCAGCTACTTACTGTACATGCAACTCAGCTGCATCGAATCACTAAATCTTACTTACGTAAAAGTCCACCGCCAAAAAGACACAACCCGTTTCAGCCCTCAGCCCGGTCGCCGGGCAACTTCAGTCCCTTGCAGTCACAACAGCCTCAGCAGCAGTCCCGGAAAGACTCACTGAAAGTTCCAATAGTGCCTTGCCTACAGACCATCTCGAGAGAAGCTCAATTCATATTTACAACTGACTTCAAGAGAAATCACAAAAGCTACCTAGAAGAAAAGTTGATGGCTGTTCAGCAACACATCGAAGAGCTCAGCCTCGAAACGTTGTCGCACTCGCACTTCGCACTCGCTGCGACGACCCCCGGCGCAGATCCCGCGCCCGAAAGCGGGGGGATCGCCAGCCAGGGTTGACAGGCACAGGTGGAGGCTTCGCACCCGGGGCACCCCGCTTTTGGCGTTGGTCGGTTGTCTGCATCCGGGCCGTCGAAATGCGGCAAAGGCCCCACCAAGCCCTGCTGCGCGAGCCCAACGGATTCGCCGATCGCCTACTTCAGGCTTAGGGGAATCGGTGAAGTTGGTTGGCGTCATCCATCGGTCACTTGAATCAGTCAAGGCGCAAGCAAGCGTGCACAGCATGTCAATGGAGAAAACCAGCAGTGTGATTGTGCCAAAGCACGTGGTATCAAATTTGAACTGGGTATGCCTATGCTGGTGTTGATAATAATACAGATACAAAATGGTACGCTGGATATTTTGTCCAGCTCTGGTTGCTGTGTGATGCGTCTGAACGCCTGTTCCTGGTCCTGATTCCCATATCCGTCCTGTTCCTTTTCCGTAATGCCCTTTCCGTACTTTATGCTGCAATCGCCCTACGTTGAGAGATACGATGTCCCCAATCGCGGATCTTCCTAACAAAACTCCTCTTCAAAACAATAGGTTCGGGTGCTTTCTTGAGACCGTCCAGGTCGTCCGCCTCCATGGCGTTGCCGGCTGTGACTGATTCGCCGCCAATCTTCGTTTGCCGCCTATGCATAAACGCAGCGCCGGATGAGAATGTCCTCTTAGGCATGACAGGCGCCAGCTGGGCCATAACCTGCTGCTGCGCCAGAGGCGGCGAGCTGGGTCGGCAGAGTTCCGAAGACATGACGGGGAAGGTTGAAGCTCGCGCTCGCTCGGTGACATTGCTCATGGTACGGGAGTGGGCAGGACGAGTATTTGTCGCGTTGGTACCCGACGCTGCCGCCCAGCCTTGGCCGTGACGCAACGATACCCAGACAGAGGTGATGGTGATGAGCAATCTAGTGGCTTCATCGACAGGATGCGTCTCCCGTTCGGTGCTCGACAGCGCCGACTGGGGTGATTGCGATGGCTCGTTGTCGCCACTCATGTCCATGCTGAACGGACGAGTAGGGGGGTATCGACCAGCAGACTGCGTGACAGTCGTGTAACTGTCGAGGATTTCGAGGTTGGCAGGAGTCAAAGTCGCCATCACCGGGTGCCTTCGCAGCTGAGGGTCGAGAATGCTGAAGGTGAACTTGTAGTCGGCCGACGCCGCGGTTGCCGTTGTCGCGGCGGCACATGTCGCGGTCGAAAGCGGCCTCGCCGGCCTCTTTGCCCATCGGGCCGTGGTTGTTTGGCCAGTCTCATCGACGTGGACAAAATCGTAGGAACCGTTACTGGTGGGAATAGCCGTCCATACCGCGCCGTCGCTCAAGACAATCTCGGCCTGGTCGGCGGATTCCCTCCGCTCGCCTTCCCTGCGGTCGCTCAGCGGAGTGATGACGGCAACCAAGTCACGCTTGTCCAGATCCTTCTCATCTCCGTCCGAATCGTCGCCCGGAGTGTCGTAATCCTCACTCTTCGCCAAAATGAGACCGTTCATGCCCAGCTGCCCCTTTACTCTAAACATCTTGGGAAATTGCCGAGCGAGACGAGGGACCATAAAGGTTCCGGCAATCGTGCTTGAAGGAAGCACGTCGATCGCAGGCATTGGCCGTCTGTCGCTCGAAAGTTGCTGGAGCTGGAGCAGGAGTCGAGGTCGTAGGTGCACGAAGCGACGCTGCTTTGTGCGAAGCTTCGGCGGAGGGTATGCCAGGAGGTAATTGGTGCCTTGTCTCGCAGCGCGACGCGACCTCTTCGACCGCTTGACGGTGCTGCTGTCGCTGACCTCTGATACCAAGCTGCCCTCATCCTCGCTAACGCCGTCCAGGCCGACCTGTGATTCCTCGCCTACAACCGTAGGCTGCTCTTCAAAACGTACTGTCAGGTCCTTGCGCGGGAAATAATCCGAGACAGGGCGATTCCTGCGTACGCTTGGGCGAGGGGCTGGCACAGGGTTCTGGAGTGACAGGCGGCGGTTGGGTCGGGTTGTGCGGTTGTCGGTGTCATCGTTGGAGATGGACGTACGCGGCAGAGGGGATGCGCCAAGCGACGAGCGCAGGAGGATTCGTCGTCGCGCAGGCTGAGGAGCATTTGTAGGTTTGTTGGAGTATTCGTGCCCATGCAGGCTGGCGCCCGAATGAAGGAACATGTTTATTGTTAACTCGAACTGGTTGTACTCGGTGTTGAACTCATGGACGCCGTCGTCGTAGACAAGCCGACTCGCAGAGCTGGAGAATGCTGCAGCTTTAGTATGTTCCCCGCGTTTCCCCAGTCGAAATGCAGCGTCGCACCAAAAGGGCGGTGCAGGCTGTTATCTTTTGAGGGTGTAGGGATGCTGGTTCGGAAGTTCGTATGAATCGGGCGAGCTCTCCACTTGCCAGGTGGTCAGGAGGGGTGATGCAGCTCGCTTCTGCTGAAGGGGCCGGGTTTGCGTCAAAGTGGTTTAATACCGCAGATGAGCACCTTTGATGAAGTGTGCCTGACGTCTGATCGATCGCCGGGATTCAAACAAATGGTCGACACGACGACAGAACGAACGGTTCCGGCAGAGGCGTTGCCAGAGAACAAAGGAAGAGGATGAAAAGGGGGGTAGTGAGACGGGATGTCTCTGGGTTTTTGCTGTAAATGAGCGTCGCCCTACAAGTAGTGGCCTAGTGGTCTAGTGGTCAGCCCAGAGAACCCTTCTTCGTTGCGGCTCAGCGAAGCTGTACTTGAACGATATTAAGACGAGGGAGGAGTGGTGGGCTTTAATGGGCTTGACAGGCTTGACTCGTAAGCGGTCAGTGGCACCAGGACCCAGTATTTGGGCGTCCGAGGGCGCGGGATGGGCTGAGCTGAGGTGATGAGGGTGGACAAAATAGAGAATGGCGTACCGGAATCCGAAGGAATAGCGGACTGGGTCCAATGGGATGAGAGCCCGGTATGGCGGGTTCTCGAGGTGCCGGGGAGAAGAAGCGGTGTTGGATCCGTATGCAGCAGATGCGTGGCAGATGTAGATGCCTGGTTGAGCTGGATCGAGCAGGTCGGGGATTCTTCACCGCAACGAGTGTGACGATGTTCGCAGGCGCACCGGACGATATCAGCAGTAGACGTGTTGTTTCGATGTGATATCGTCGTAATGTGGATGTAGGGCGCAGGTGAGTCTGGCCTGGGACGGCTGGCAGGTAGTAGGGTCGGAGAATTGGAAGTGGGAGAAAGTGGTAAAAGAGAAGGCCGCCAGGGTCCAGATAGATGTAAGTAGCTAGAGAAAGAATTGCAAATGCAAGGGTACCGGCAAGCCAGGCGAGGTGATGTAGGTAAGGCACGTCCGGTTGTGAGCAGCCGTCGGGGTCGAGGTCAGTGGGCTGTCAGATGTACGCGCAAGGAAGGTCTTGCAAGTGAAGTCACACAGGGAAGCTTCAGTCGGTTGTTTGGTGTGGGTTGAGCTGATGGAGGGACGGAGCCGGAAGGGAAAGGAAATAAGGACGGTGGAGGGCCCCTCCTCTTTTTTTTCCCTTCTTTCTTTTCTGCTGATGTGCTTTCTGCCAACTCCGGCAGCCGAACTGCAGACCCAGGTGCTGGAACAGTGGAAGAGAGTTTGTGTGCCGTCGGGGTGAGAGGGATTCCCTGTCCTTTTTTGGGATCCAGAGAGCAGCAGACGGGAAGCAATGGTCGCCGTCCGGTACGTACTGCGTGTGCTGTGCTTGGCTGGTCCCAGTAGTGCTGGTACGCGTGGCGTCGTGGTGGTGTTGTACTTGTACTTGTTTCGTTTCTTTTGGTGTAACAAGGTAAAGAAAGTGTGCTTGCCGCCTCTGGGGCAGAAACAGGGCGAACCAGTCTGCCAAAGAAGAGAGATGGGGAGAGAGATGGGGAGAGAAGCGTTCGCGTGAGACGACGATGCGAGGGAGAAGAAGAGAAGGAGGAGGACGAGGAGGAAAAGAGAGAGAAATGCGGGAGAGGGGTACGTAATATTTGGTGTGCGATGGGTGACGAGCCAGGTACCTTGCCTTTTTGAGCAGGAGGACCACGACGACGAAGACGAAGACGACGACGACTGCTTCCAGCGGGGGAAGAAGGG